>JAODAL010041480.1:0-35837 GCA_025379985.1 Phyllomedusa bahiana | reverse complement strand
GTTTTTAGTCACAACTTTTTTATTTTTCTATATACAGAGCTGTGTAAGAGCTTTTTTTTGCAGGATGAACTGACGTTTTCATTGTTACCACTTTGTCATTTTTTATTGCTTTTTATTAAATTTTATGTGTTGTGGGATGAACGAAAATCCGAATTCCATTTGTTTTTGTTTTTTTTGTTTTTTTTTATGGTGTTCACCGTGCGGGTTAAATAGCTTTTTTAACTTTTTATGTACTTTTTATTTACTTTTCTTCATAGGGGACTTGTATCAGTGATCTTCAAATCACTGTTACAATGGAGAGCAGTGTACAGCAGTACTGCTGTTTACTGCTCTCAATAGCAGCTGTCATTCACTATGCCCATAGTGACGTCACGGGCAGCCTGGAAGCCTTTATTAGACTTCCGGACTGTCAGGGAAGCCATCAGTCCCGCAATTGCACCACAGAGGCTCCAATGGAGACACAGGGAGCTCCCTTCCTCTTCCTCTGTCTTTCCCTTAGCTGCCGTGATCATGATAGATCGTTACAGCTAAGAAGTTAATCGTGAGCTCCGGCCGTGCGCGGTGCAGCATGGGGCCAGCTGTAATATATAGCTGGTTCCATGCTGTGATCGTGCAGGCCCTGCATAAGAGCCCGCACAGTGTCCAGAATGTACCTCTACATCCATTTACCGGAAGTCGCTTCCCACTAGGACATACAGGTACATCCAATGTCAGGAAGGGATGAACTGAACCCTGACGACTAGGGAACACTGTGGATTAATATACTGTACAGCATGTGAAGCAGTGTAACAAGACCAGGGCCGGACTGGAAATAAAAATCAGCGCCCACCAGCCCACATACAATATCCGCTTAAAAAATTTTTCAAAAAATTTCCCTTGTTCTCTCAGATTGCCACTTTCTAAAACAAACTACACTATAAAGGTGCTTTCACACAGAGCATTTGTGGTGCGTTTTTGTGCAGAAAGGCAGAGTAGTTAATGCTGAACATATCTGCACAAAAAAACCACATCGAAAATGCACCAAAACCACTCTGTATGAGAGCAGCCTACACACAAGCAAAAAAGAAAAAGTGGTGCAGAGAAACCCCTCATCACAGAGTCAGGTGTGCACTTGCTTTACAATCAGGGACAACCCCACACTGACACTACATAACCAAACCAACCCCCCACCAATCACATCCCCAGTGCACACCATCACATGAAACGCATGATTCAAAAAAGATAAAATGCCCCCTGAGAGAGGGACTCACAGGAGACGTCATCTTGTGGGGTTTGTTCTTTTTCCCTTTTTTTAAATTTTCTGTCCGTAAGCAGAAATTCTTCTTCTCCCGGTCCACTCTCGCCCTTAGAATTTACCACAAATGCATCTTAGATCCTCTCTTTTCCGCATTTTCCCTATAAATTTCCCAACTATGTACAAACCCCATCCATAGAGCCCCAAATAGAAAATAGTCCCATTTTGGGGTGCCCTACACAGTAATTGTACCCCAAACGGGTATGTTAGATCCTAAAAATTAGAAATAAAAAAAAGTCATAAAGTGGATGTAATAGAGACCCCCCTTAGGGAGGGATTCAAGAAAACCCCCTTTGGGATAAGTATAAAAACCCCCTAAAGCAGGGAGTGGGGGTGTCCCGGAATTAGCCAATAGGGCCCCAAAATTTACCCAGGAGGGGCCCGTTCTTGGAAGGCAGGGCCAGTTCTTAGGCAGGCAGGCCAGTTCCAGGGAGATAACTGTTCTTGGGCAGGCAGGGCCAGTATTAGGCAGGGAGGGCCAGTAAATTTGGCAGGTAGGGCTAGTTTAAGGGAGGTAGGGTAGTTTCCGACAGGCAGGGCTAGTAATAAGGCAGGCAGGGCCAGTAATTAGGCAGACAGGGCAAGTTCTTAGGCAGGAAGGGTGTTTTCAGACGGGAGGGGCCCGTTTTAAAAGGGAGGCGGGGCCCTTTTTTTTAGATAAGGCTAGTTTTTGGCAGGCAGGGGTAGTTTTTGACGGCAGGGTAAATTTTTGGCAGACGGGCTAATTTTGTAGGCAACAGGGGTAATTTTTAGGGATGGGTATTTTTAGGCAGATAGGGCTAGTTTGTAGGCAGGCAGGGCTAGTATGTAGACAGGCAGGGCTAGTTTGTAGACAGGCAGGGCTAGTTTTTAGCCAGCTAGGGCTAGTTTGTAGGCAGGCAGGGATAGTCTGTAGGCAGGGCTAGTTTTTAGGCAGGCAGGGCTAGTTTGTAGGCAGATAGGGCTAGTTTGTAGGCAGGCAGGGCCAGTAATTAGTTTAAAAAAAAAAATTTACAATAATACTTAACTGGTTTCCTCCTTCCCCCTCCTCTTCTCTCTTTTTCTTGTCCGGAGCCGGCGGCCGCACGTAGCAGAGTGCGGGCTGTGGGAGCAGGTGCACGATGACGTCATCACATCGCGCGCCCGCCCCGCGGCCTCCTGGGGGCTGAACGGCGCGGTGCAGGCGGCTGCCGTGATGGCTGCATGGCTGGGTCTGTGACCCGGCCGTGCAGCCGTGTGGCGAGGGGGGCCTACCGGCCCCCTGGCACAGGGGTCCGATCGCAGATGTGACCATTGCTGCCCCTGTAGCTGTGCCGGCACTCGGGGCCCGCCGGGGGGGAAACACCAGCCCCTTCGGCCAGCGATCCGAACCGTCCCTGCGGCCCGGACTCCAGCGGCCCAGCGGGCAAATGCCCGGTTGCCCTATGGGCAGTCCGGGCCTGAACAAGACCTACCTGAGGATGAATTCATGGATTACAGATGAAAATGGCTATGCCAAGGAGCAGAGTCTAAGGAACTCCCTGGTTTTAATTATTGTAACCCCTCTACAGAGAACTGGTTTTCACTACAGGGGTCTTTCAGGACTCTACCCCTGTTGCACTCTCCAACAGCAACAGGGGAGGATCTTAGATGTAGAACCAGCCCAGTTACTGATTAGTCCAGCATGGAACTGTTACAGGGAAAGACTAAGAGCATCTAAAATTGTTTAAAACATAATTTAAGAAATTAAAGCTGAACCTGAAAAAAATTCTCGAGCGCCAACTGAAATATGTGCTCAGCTTTAGTGAAAATGTAGAAGCATTTGTCTTGTTTTAAAGCTGGGCAGCCGCATATGTGCTGAAAGAACAAAATGTCTACATCTACCTATTAAAGGGGTTTTCTCATCTGGCTGTTTTACAAGGGCTGCATGCCTACATGTTTAATGCAAATCATTGTGGAGACAAAACTCCATCAGCAGTATAAATCGGAGCCAAAGAAAAAGTTAATCTACAGGACCCACCTATAGGAACCAATATCCCAGACCAAAAGCTTGCCTATGCAGATTTATAACACAGAAAACCTTGAAGTGAAGAGGAGCGGATCCTGGGAGCTCTGAAGTGGCAAGGAACTGAGAGGTAAGTATAGCTGGAACAGTACTCCTATTAAACCCAAGTGCAGAGTTTAATACCAGTTCAATCATGGAAGCCAAAGAGACCCATTAGGCAACCGAACAACACCATGATAACATTGAGGGGAGAGGTCGATAACCTTACAGTCTAATCATTTACACACTGCTACCATGCTTACCCTGGTGTCTGAATGGTTTAATGGGTGGCAACAGATCTGTCTCTGATTCTGGCTACTAGAGGCGGCTGCCACCTGAGAGTAACAGCACATCTGCTGCATATGGAGTGGGCTCAGCAAGTGAGTCCGCTTCATCCTAAATGTCTCTAAGACAGAGGTTAAAAACTTAAAGTGACATGCATGAACGGGGCTTTGGCAGTTTTCTGGTGTCAAAAAGCTTGTTCTATGTATGTATCAACAGTTGCTTTACAAACTTTGGTGTGATAAGCACCTGCGCGACACTTTTTAATGCGTCAAAGATTTGGGATGTCCTCGGGGCGTGTCGCACATTTTTGATTCTAAGACGCCAAACTTTGGTGCAAAACAGAAAAGCCAGACCAGATTAAAGGTGGTCTGTCTGAGCCAGACTTGTCTTATTGGCACTACACTGCGCCTGTATGTATGACCTGCAGAAGAACAGGTTCATACATTCTGGTGCATTCTATACTGTCTTAAAGCTATTTAGAACTGACCGGTTAGCACCAACATTCATACATGTCACCCTTAGGGCGACAGAAGTCTGGCTCCGTTCGCTATATTTTTACATCACCCGTATGCCAGTATTAGACACATTAAAGAGCGCCCGCGGGGGGTGTACGGGAGGCGGGGCACACTAGACCCTTACAAAGCTATAGATTTATAGCTTCAGTACAGCAATTCTAGGCGCATTACTGCTGGTACAGGTAAACTACTTTCAAAGTGGTTTACCTGAGCCAGAATTGTCTTCTTAGTGCTAGAATGTGTCTTATTTATTACCCACAGTAGGGTCATAAATCAGATACATTCTATACTATTGTTATGTGCATGAAAATTGGCATCTAAACGACAAAAATCATACATGTTGCCCTTAGTGCCTACAACTGTTAAAAACAGAACAAACATATGAGGCCCCTATTTATCAAAACTGTCTAGCAGTTAGACTGTTTTGTTAGCTCAGCTTTAATTTCTCTAGTTCAGTTTAAAAAATAAACGCTGAGCTCTTATTGGATTCTATGGGCAACAAAATAAGTCCTACTGCTAGACAGTTTTGATAAATGAGGTCCATTATTTCTTGGTTCTAGAATACATTTAATTAATGAAACTAAAATTAAATACATTTAATATTGACTTTAATGAAGCATGTTGGTTTATTTTTACCATTCAGCTTTGGTTTAATGGAAGGATCACAATGCATTTAATTTTTAATTATTTTTTTGTTTTTGTTTTTTACCTTAACATTTTAAGGCCCCATCTAAGGGCTCAACCCACGAGAACATTCATCATCTGTTCCTTAAGATAGGTGATACAAATATGATCACAGAGCTGCCCACTATAATTATCCTCACTGATCACTAGATCGTATGTTCTGAGGTCGTCACGACTCCTTACTGCATAACAGTAGGGATTTGACTGGAGCTATAGCCCCTCAACTCTCCTGCCACACCTTTTTTATGGTATGTCTTTAAAGAGGGTTGTCCCACGTCATACACTGATGGCATATTGCAAGAATATGCCATCAGTGTCAGACAGCTGTGGGTCTCGGGAACGAGCACCAAACATCTCTGTTCTGAACTGAGGTGGTTGGGACTCTCCTATTAAAATCAATGGGAGTTCCAAGTTCCAAGTACAGCCAGACCCGCACCTATCTGATCTTGATGGCATATCCTAGCAATATGCCATCAAGGTCTGTAATGGGACAACCTTCTTTAAAGACTTATTCCATAAAAATAAGTGTGGCAGGAGAGATGGGCAGGAGTGCCAGTAGGGCAGTATGGGCAGTACTTCTGTCAGGGGCTCTAATCAAAAAGGGGCCCACTGATATGTTAAAAAATAGGAGCTAGTAATGGGTGGGGGCCCCATTTGATTTAGCTGTATGGGGCCCTGAAACTGTTAATAGATGACTGATGGCAGCCCTGGAGATGGAGGAAGGGTCAACAGCTCCAATCAAATCAATACTGACATACAAGGCTGCATGCAAGGCTATGTTCACACTAATATATGTGTCAGCAGGCCCTGTGATCTGTTTGGTTTATTTCCAACGCATGTGGATAGTATTTTTACATTAGCGTTATATAAGGAAGCACAATAACTTCCCTGGATGGAACTGCCTGTAAGGCTATGTTCACACGGGTTAACTGCGGGACGTAATTACGCCCCGCAGTTATGCCGTGTGGCCGGGGGCGGGAGCGAGAGAGTGAGCAGGGGGCCGGCACTTCGCCGGCCCATAGACACCCTTGCAGCGGCGCCCTATACCCACTGGTAATTCACCCTTCCCAATTACTCCCCGCCCCGGCCCGAGCAGGGAGAGGAGACGTAATCCATAGTTCTCTATGAAAACTGTGGATTACCCGTAATGAATGGGCCGTTTTTAGCCCGTAATTTTTCGCACTTCGGCGCGTAATTACGGACCGAAATATGGCCCATTTTAAGCCGTGTGAACATGGCCTAAGCAATCCCATCAACAGGCACACAAGCAAAACCAACTAAAAATGACATCAGACACCTTCTGGGAATCAGAACCTAAGGCTACTTCTTGGTGTTCATCAGAGCACACCGCAAAGTAGATTGGACTTTGCCGCAAGAGACCCAGGTTACGTCATCAGAACAATGCAAGACAACAAACACCAGTGGGAAAACAGACAGAATGAACAAGGGAAACAGGGCCAAACAGAGGCCAAACAGAGAGAGAGCAGAATGGTCAAACGAGCCAAGGTCAAGAGAGTTTGAGCTTGAGAATCTAGATCCAAACAGTAGTCAAGATAGCAAGCCAGAATAATAAAGGAGTCATTAAATAAGGCACAGGTACAAAACCAGGAAACAGGATAGAATCACAGGCAATGCACCAGAAAAATGACAGGTTTGAATCCCCCCCTCAGAGACTGGATACAGGTGGAAATTACTAATGAGGCTGCTCCAAGCTAGGCTAAGGCTAGGGACAAGACACAAAAGAATCTTAAAGGGGCCATGTACGCCTAACACATTACCTCACTTGATTCCAGATTTCAGGTGCTGAGTCCGGCAAGTCTCAACAAGGCCTTATGATTATAAAAGTAATATCTGCAATTTTTATTAGAAAATATACAATAATTCTGGCACAATCACAGTAAGCATTCTCATTAAAGCCAGGCTACTGAATTTGGTAATATATGCTTAGAATTATTCCCTTTACAGTAGCAGGAAGGGGAGGGTTTTTTTTGTTTTTTTTTTAGTTCATCCTTATTTCTTCTTGTGTCTTTTAAGCTGTGAGACGGAAGTTTGTTAGTTAGTTGAGGTTTGTTAGCATTGTCCCTGAGCAGCATTACACTACAGTCATTTGTTTGAAACTGCCTCCCTATTGTTCCCAACTATCAACAGGAGACCAACAAATTCAACCAACACTGCAAGCACGGAAAATACTTTCAGCGTGTAAGAAGGAACAGATGACTATTGTGATATTTTAGCAACAAGCAGAATTACTAGATAAAAAGTACATTGCTTTGTCAATATTCTACTGTGCTATGCTAATGTTTTAGTTTAAAAGAACTTTAAATATAGAAAATAAGTAAAAAAAATTCCTTCCTGACCCACGATAGACACTTGCAACCTATTCACTTGATCCTATAGCAGACACCAGCAGCTCAAGAGAACAGGGGACCTGTCTCTCCCATTTAAATTGAGTGGGGGTTTCCAATAATATACATTAATAGATATTAAGCCTTTGCAGGCAGAGTCCTCTCTCCCTCTGTACCAGTTGTTAATCATTTATCATTGTCATTGTACTTTGTTTGAAATTTTATGTATGCAAACCCCACGAATGTACATCGCCCTGAAATTAATGGTGTTTTAAAATAAACAATAATAAAATATCTAATTACTCACACCGCTTGGACCCCCACCAAATACTAAACCGAGACCCAAGTACCCTGTTCTCCTTCACTACATATCCGCAATCAGGAAGTGTTTGAATGGGGCAGTGGTTAAACATGTGCACTACTGTTCTGTTCACAGTCTATCGGACTGACAGCCTAACTGATAGCGGAGTACCGCGCTTGGCTATCTTCGTCAGATTTATAGACTAAGAACTCAGTAAAAGTGCATACGTTCCACTGTTGCTCCATGTTACGGCAGGAGTAGTGGATCCTCTGGACCACCGCAAGCCACGCCAGGGAGCAGAGTCTAAGTAGGACCCGGTATTCACCAGAGCCCGCCGCAAGGCAGGATGGAGTGACTTGCTTGTGATGGCAGCCGAGGTGCAGCGAGGTACCGAATCGTGACGGCGAAAGTTTGTAGTCCAGAAACGTAGCGAAGTGTTGGAAACACAACGAGACAGGAACGCACTTCTGAAATGCTTTCTCTAAGGCTCAAGGCACTATAGATCCAGCAGGGAAGTGACGACGGATGTGGGAATATATAGGGTCAGCGCCCGGCAATTAGCCAATTACCGGGTCGCTGGCCATTAAATCTTAGAGAACGAACGTGTGCGCACCAGCCAGCAGAAGAAGACAAAAGGACAGAAGCACGGCTAGGTGAGTACCCGCCAGCATAACGAGTGTGCCCGCGTCCCGACACACAGCCCACGGCACAACCCATCCCCGGCAGCGAGCCAGAAGAGGGGGCACGGGTGTGCCTGTGGCCAGCGATTGGGGCCCTGGGGCAACCCGTAACAGTACCCCCCTAAGGCCTTCCCCCTTTTTTCAGACAAAAGAAACCTGCGAACAAGATCTCCTATCCAGGATATTAGCCTCCGGCTCATAGGATCTTTCTTCAGGCCTGAAACCCTTCCAGTCAACAAGGAACAACCGTTTTCCCCTGACAGTCTTTGTGGCCAGAATCTCCTTCACTTCAAAGATATCGAGAGAGTCCGCTACTGGAGGAGGAGAGGCATTCCCCTGGGAGAACCGGTTCAGGACCTAAGGCTTGAGGAAGGAGACATGGAAGGCATTCAGGATACGGAGATATGGAGGCAAACAGAGCTTGTAGGTTACCGGGTTAGTTTGCTGAAGGACCTTGAAAGGACTCAGGAACCGGTGACCCAACTTGTAGCTGGGGATATTTAGACACACATACTTGGCAGACAACCAAACCTTGTCCCCTGGAAGGAATGTTGAGGAAGGTCTCCTCTTCTTGTCCACCTGCGCTTTCATACGAGAGGAAGCCCAGAGTAAGGACGGTCGAGATTTTTGCCAGTTGGCCTTGATATCCCGTACTTGGTCATCTACCGCAGGAACTTCTGATGACACGGGTAGGGGAAGGAAGGGAGGTGAGGGTGGCAGCCATAGACAACAAAGAATGGAGAGACACTGGCTGCATCAGAGTCCCGATGGTTGTATGAGAACTCTGCCCATGGAAGCAGATTGGACCAATTGTCCTGTCATACAGAAACAAAATGGCACAACTACTCCCCCAGAATCTGATTTACCCTTTCCACTTGCCCGTTGGTTTGAGGATGGTAGGCCGAAGAGAAGTCCAACTTGACTTGAAGTCACAGAGCGTGTCAGAATTTGGAGACGAATTGAACTCCCCTATCCAAGACAATGTGTAAGGGTAAACCATGCAGGTGGAAAATGTGCTGGAAGAAGTGATGCACCAGCTGAGGAGCAGAGGGGAGACTGGGCAGAGGCACGAAGTGGGACATTTTCGAGAACCCAAATAAAGGTGTTATTCAAAGAGGGCGGAAGGTTAATGATGAAATCCATGGACATTCTGGAACAGGCAGAGGCTGTAGAAGACCCAAAGGTTTGAGGCATGGAGTTTTGTCATGGGCACATGTGGTACAGGAAAGAATAAAATCCTTGACATCCCAATCCAGGTTAGGCCACCAGTAGTGCCGAGAGATAAGAGAGTATGATTTCCAGACTCTGGGGTGACAGGCCAGTAAAGAACAGTGACCCCATTCCAGAATTCTCCTCCGGAGAGCTGGGTGCACGTATGTCTTGCCCGGGGGAATGAGTTGGAGATCAACTGGTGCCGCGTGGACCAAACGTTCAGAGAACATAATGCGCTGAGGATCAGGTTCCGCTCCGATCACATCTGAATCACGAGAGAGGGCATCAGCCTTGATGTTCTTCTTGGCAGGTCGGAAGTGGTATCAGGTATAAAAAGTACCTGATCTTCACCCTCAAGCCCTGCAATGGGGCTTTCACTATATTGCAGGATACTCCAAGATCACTACCACCAATGCAAAATCCTACTGCAATGGCTGACATCTGGTATGTGGTACATTTGGAGCGGACAATAGGCCTAGTCACTCAAGCAAAGGTTCATGGCAGACATAGTTTAGTTAAGTTAACCATTGTCAGGGCAGATGGCAGGTAAACAGAGTATTCAAGAGGATACAGCAGAAGCAACATATATAGCAACACAATAGCATTACAATGACAAAGCAAACAGCAAAAGGAATGCCATATTATAATACCACACCAACTTTATCAACAGGGTTTGTTTAGAATCGTATAAAACTTTACTGTGAATGTAATGTAATGAATGTAATGTGAATGTAATGATGATGTATGTAAGTTATTACAAAATAAAAGTGAAAGGATATTCAGTAAAACTGTACAATTGAAAAGAGTTTTTAAAGCCCTATTGGGCACCCTTTAGCCTGGATACAAGATAAAATATGGTTGGGCATGGAGGCATATAGATTCTGTATGGCATCATGTGGCACATGTTGCCCACAGATGTTGCAGTTGGTCCTGTAGATCCAAAACAAGAACGAAGAAAGTGTAATCAGCTCACCTGTTTAAGCACAACAGCAGGACGCCTGGACCAGCAGGAGCAAATTGCTTGAAAAAAATCCAGCAAGGAAGGAAAGGAAAATGTCCAGCATTCACGCATATGCTTTAGTAGAAAAAGGTTCCAACTTTATTTCATTTCAACGAAGTTTAAAAGAGGTTACATCTCGTAAATATGTTTCACATCTTAGTATAATGCCGACGCGTTTCGGAAAAGATCCTTAGTCATGGCATAACAAACATTTATGGCAGAGACATTTAAATACGGATCAATCATGTGATCAATCACGTGACCTGTTCGGAGTAGAACGTAAAATACTGACATTTTAAAATATAGCAAAAGAGAAAAATGCTACTAACTTATTTATAAAACAAAGATGATATGTGAAAGTGTTACATTTAAATTCAATAATGACACATAAGATCGTGTCTTTTATTAAGGCCATTGGGGATTCTCGTGTCTAGCCTGTAGATCCACCATGCTTCTCTGGCTTGGAGGTTTTTGACATGATCTCCTCCGCTGATGGGTCGATTGACCCGTTCAATGCCTGCGAATTTCAAACTCCTGACATCGCCCGCATGGATCTCAGCGAAGTGCTTGGATGCCATAGAAATACCTATGCTCAAAGGTTTCTGGGCGTCAGAAAGATGACGACGAATGCGGACTTTAAGCGCATTTGAAGTACATCCTACATATTGGAGTCCGCAATCCTGACACCATATCACATAGACAACAAAGCGTGTGTTGCAATTGATATATGTATTAATATCAAAACATTCTTTATTGGTGAAGGAAGTCACTTTGTCTGTGATTACTAGATGGTTGCATGCAATACAACGGTTGTGTCCACATTTGAAGGTGCCCTTTGTTGACAACCAATGAGAGTTACTCTTTTTGTTGGACAGGAAAAGACTAGGAGATAAGAGGGAACCCAAAGTTTTACCACGTTTAGATACAAATCTAATAAGATTGTCATCAACCATTCTGTTGGTATTTTGTAAATTTAAGAGAGGAAGATGTTTTTTGATTATATTACAAATGTCCCTAAAATTGTGGACTGTATGGGGTGCTAAACGTGATATCATGTTTGTTCTTGGTACTACCACTTGTAGAGCACTCATGTTTTGATTTTCCTAAAAGATCCTCTCTCAAAATATTTGAAATTCTTTTTTCTGCATTGCAAAGTAAGTGTGATTGGTAGCCTCGTTCTCTAAGTCGATTAAAGGTATTCTCTGATGGATTTCAAAATTGGCTGGTGAGGAACAATTCCTTTTTAACATAATTAGTTCGCCGAAGGGAATATTCTCAATGATGTGTTTAACTATCGGTTTTATCGAAAGGACTCAGCTTCTTACCTACTAAAAAATTTGACTTATACAGAACCATTTTGGTTGTCAATAAGTTTGCCCGATTACTAACCTTAAGGAATCATTTTTCAAACATTGATTATGGAGAACACAATGACTTTTTAGATAGTCCACAAGTGGTGGAAGAATCCAGTCATACGTTTGTTAATAAGGATATCCTTATGTGGACTAAATTACAATCCTTGGAAAGTGAGGGTGATGTGTCAAAAGTCTCTATTTGTCCCAATGTTAATACAGGCAATCCACATTTTTACCCCATACAATCCTGTCCAGCCGGTCTTGATGTATTTCAGGACCAGGTGGAGCGGGATTTGAAACTTCTATACGAATCTTCTGGTCGTCAGAATTTTAATCTGACTACTAGTGAATCCAGTGCTATCTCTGAATTGAGGGAAAATACAGATCTGTTGATTAGATTTGCTGATAAAGGGGGATCTGTTGTCCTCCTAGATGCGGGCTTGTATAAAAAACTCAATCTAATAATGTTGAACGACGAAACCACCTATCGGCGTCTAAGAGAAGATCCTACTGAAATTTTTAAACAGCAATTAAAAAGAATCTTAGATGAAGGGGTTACTATGGGTGTTATTTCAGACAGAATAACAGACAAATTATTTGTGAATCATCCTACAATACCTATTTTTCTCTCATTGCCCAAAGTCCACAAGAATACCTTTCCACCACCCCTCCGTCCCATTGTCTCTGGGATTGGTTCCTTGGGGAAACCCCTGGGAACTTGGGTAGATTACATTTTACAACCGTTAGTAGTTTATTTACCCGGTTATATTAAAGATACAAAAAATTTGGTTACTATTATGTCAAAAGTTCCGTGGGTTCAAGACTATTCATGGGTTTCCTGTAATGTTACATCTCTATACTCCTCGATTCCACATCACTTAGCTATTGAATTTCTTAGGTCACATCTCATTCGGTTCAGCTCCTATTCAGGGAACTTCATTGAATTTGTTATTTCCTGTGTTGATTTCCTACTCAGTCACAATTATTTTTTATTTGATGCCGTTTTTTATTTACAGTGCTGTGGAGCTTCCATGGGCGCCAAGTTCTCTCCTTCCTTGGCCAACATTTACATGTCGGCCTGGGAGGAGAGATACTTATTTCATGACAACTGCCCCTTTCTCCCCCATATCAGGTGGTACGGTCCTTACATAGACGGCCTGCTCCTGGTGTGTGGGGGGGGGGGGCATGGCAGAACAAGTCTCTGACTTTGAAACTTTTATAAACCATAATGACATGAACTTGAAGTTTACTGTAGAATGGCATTCCAATGCCGTTAATTTTCTGGATATTTGTCTGAGTGGTAGGGACAATGGAGTTGATATTTCCCCATACAGGAAGGAGCTGGCAAGAAATTCAATTTTACATGCTAAATCTTGCCATCCTAAACACATCATTGAGAATAGTCCCTTCGGCGAACTAGTTAGGTTAAAAAGGAATTGTTCCTCACCAGCCAATTTTGAAATCCATCAGTAGAATACCTTTAATCGACTTAGAGAACGAGGCTACCAATCACACTTACTTTGCAATGCAGAAAAAAGAATTTCAAATATTTTGAGCGAGGATCTTTTAGGAAAATCAAAACGTGAGTGCTCTACAAGTGGTAGTACCAAGAATAAACATGATATCACGTTCAGCACCCCATACAGTCCACAATTTAGGGACATTTGTAATATAATCAAAAAATATCTTCCTCTCTTAAATTTACAAAATACCAACAGAATGGTTGATGACAATCTTATTAGATTTGTATCTAAACGTGGCAAAACTTTGGGTTCCCTCTTATCCCCTAGTCTTTTCCTGTCCAACAAAAAGAGTAACTCTCATTGGTTGTTAACAAAGGGCACCTTCAAATGTGGACACAACCATTGTATTGCATGCAACCATCTAGTAATCACAGACAAAGTGACTTCCTTCACCAATAAAGAATGTTTTGATATTAATACATATATCAATTGCAACACACGCTTTGTTGTCTATGTGATATGGTGTCAGGATTGCGGACTCCAATATGTAGGATGTACTTCTAATGCGCTTAAAGTCCGCATTCGTCGTCATCTTTCTGACGCCCAAAAATTTTTAAGTATAGGTATTTCAATGGCATCTAAGCATTTTGCTGAGATCCATGCGGGCGATGTCAGGAGTTTGAAATTCGCAGGCATGGAACAGGTCAATTGACCCATGAGGGGAGGAGATCATGTCAAAAAACTCCAAGCCAGAGAAGCATGGTGGATCTACAGGCTAGACACGAGAATCCCCAATGGCCTTAATAAAAGACACGATCTTATGTGTCATTATTGAATTTAAATGTAACACTTTCACATATATCATCTTTGTTTTATAAATAAGTTAGTAGCATTTTTCTTTTTGCTATATTTTAAAATGTCAGTATTTTACGTTCTATTCCGAACAGGTCACGTGATTGATCACATGAGCGATCACATGTTCGGCAGGAAACCGTATTTAAATGTCTCTGCCATAAATGCTTGTTATGCCATGTCTAAGGATCTTTTCCGAAACGCATCGGCTGTATACTAAGATGTGAAACATATTTATGAGATGTAACCTCTTTTAAACTTCGTTGAAATGAAATAAAGTTGGAACCTTTTTCTACTAAAGCATATGCGTGAACTCTGGACATTTTCCTTTCCTTCTGTCCTGTAGTTCCTGTACATTTGTAAGCTGCTGAAGCTGCCTTCCCATCTGGTTTCATAGATGCTCAATTGTCGATAAATTTGGTGACCAGGTAAGAGCTGGAGTGTGGCAGAGACATTCGTTGGCATTTCTTAGAATCATCATGCCGGTTGGAAGTCCTGCCATGAGACACAACATGTGGCTGAAGAATGTCCTCCACATGTCGATGAGCTGTTACTGCCCCTCATATCACTAGAGGTGCCCCAGCTGTCTTATGAGATAGCTCACTATTACTTGGGGAAGTCTGTAGCTCCACAAAGACAGGATTGAAGTGCTCAGCAATACTCAAACCTGACTGTCCCAAACAGAGCCAGGATTGTTGCTTAAGACAATATGGTTCCAGGACATAGCTATCCAGATTTCTTGTTCACAGTACTACTGATATGGGATATTAATTTTTTTCAAAAAATTCTAATTTTCTTTTTAGGGCAAATTTGAAGTTTGCATTTTTTTTTAATAAACGTATTTTTTCCTAAATTTTTGGAATAAACAAATTTTTTTGTAGCTACCCCCCCCCAATCTTTTTCTTCCGGGTCTTTTTCTTTGTGCTTGCTTTTTTTATTGAAAAAAACCCCCTTTTTTTGAAAAAAGTTGTCTTTTCATAAGTATCAACATTCCTACTTGTAGTTACTTAAAAAGGCTATATCCTAACTAGGGAGTTTTAAAGCTTTGCGCAAAAAGTCAGAAATCTATGTATTTTACTTAGCACTTTTTTGTGGGTAAAAAAAAGGGACTACTTTCCATTCCAGTTCAGCCCTTTTTGTAAATTTGTTGCAAAAGGTTTTAAAGTGTTGATCCGGGGAAAGGGCCAAAAACCCCCATGAGGTAAAAAGGCCAATTTTTCCTCTTGTTGGGGGAAAAAAATTCCCTTTCCCCTGACTCCAATCGGGGAAAAATTGGAAAAAATCCCTGCATCAAGGGACCCCTCCCCAGAATTCCTGGGTCCTATAACTTTTTTATATTACATCTAAAAAATGTATCTAGCCCCTTCTTCGGGTTTCCTAGTCCCTTTTAACGGGTTTTTTATTATCAGGGCTCCGGGAAAATGACCCAAAGCCCTTCTTGAACTTGTTGGGGGAATTCACCATGACTTTTTCCCTCTGGCGAGATTTCCCACAGTCCCCCCAATCTAACAGTAAAGAATCCCTTTCTATGTTTTTGTAAAACTTTTTTTTTCCTCAAGCCGTAGGGATCCCCCCTTGTTCAAAGATACAGTCCGGGGGTTATAAATAAATTTTTTGGCGAGATCTCTATTTGGGCCCCTTTTATATTTTTTAAAATATTTATTATGCCCCCCCAAACCCGTCTTTTTCTAAACAAAATAACCCAAAACCTTGTTTATTTTGGGTTTTTCAGTCCACCGCCCTTTTTATTTTTTTTGTTCCCCGCCTTTGTCCCTTTTTAAGCTCTAAAATTGTCTTCAATTTTCTTTCCTGTGCACTGGTCCCCAAAAAACTTTTACACAATTTTCCCATGTTTTGGAAAAACCAGTAAATTGTTTTTGGGGGAGAAAATGTTTCCCATCATTGCTTCAAACCCCCTTTTAATAAACCCCATATTTTGTTACCCTTGGCTGGGGTTTTTTTTTTGGGCCTGACACTGGCTGCTCCCGGTTAAAGTTTATTTGTCCCCCGGATTCCCAATTTCCTTTCCATGTCATTTTTTACCTAGTGTTTTTTCCTTTTTAAAAACATGTAATCATGTAAGGTTTTTTCCCTCCCCTGTGATAACCTTGATTTATAAGTTTTTAAACCTCATCTGCCCCCCTCTCTGCCCAGGCCTCCAAAACCCATAGATCCCTTTTTAATAACACCCAAAAATCCTCTATTGTGTGGATTCCTTTACAGAGCTTAGTTTTATCTGCAAAGATCGATTTTACTGTGCAAAAACCCCGTGAAGATATTTATGAAAAAAATTTTAAAAAGGGTAGGGGCCCCAAAACTGACCCTTGTGGTACCCCATGTAACAGGAATCCAAATTGGTATGCACCGTTAATTACCAACCCCTTTTTTTTCTTTCAGTGAGCTAGTGGTTTTACCCATTGCACACATTTTCCCCCGTCCAAGCATTTTCATTTTACTTACCCAAACCTTTTTTTTGTGGAAAAAGTATTAAAGGCCCTTTTGAAAAAAACCCAAAAATAGAAAACCAGGGGCCTACCCCATCCAGTCTGGAAAATAAACTTCCCCATAGAAAAACTGATGGTTAGTTTGAAAAAACCCATCCCTTAAAAAAACACATCTTGGAATTGGTTTTTACATTTATTTTTAGTGAGTATTTCCGGATTTTGCCCTCTTTAGAAAAACCCTTTAAAATTTTACCCCCAAAGAGGTTTAAAATTAACCCGGGGGTTTTTCCCGGATTTACTTTTTTTACCAAATTTTTTAAATTTGGGACACATTTGGTATGCGCCAATCCTTTGGGAATTTCCCCCCTTTTTTTTACAGTCCATAAATATTAAAAAAAAAGGGGGGGGTATTATCCAAAATTTAAAAACCTTAGGGCATGGGTGGATAAACATCGGGGCCCGGGGGGTTTGGGCTTTTTTTAAACTTCCCAAGGGGGGAGCTGCCCTTTTCCCGGGGTTAGACAAAAAAACATTTAAGTTGGAATTTTTCCCCCTCCCTTTGCTCACAACAAAGGGAAACTATCTTTTCCCCGGTTTTTAAAAACAGATGGGAAAACAAAAGGGTTTAAAAGGTTTGCCTTTTTTTTTTATCGCCCCCCTATAGTCTCTCCCTCAGTACTTTTTAAAGGGGCCCCCAACCCTTTCTTTTTTGGTATTGGGTTAAAAACCCCGGGTTTTAAAAAGGGAGGGATTTAGTGTAATTTTGGGACCTTGTCCAGTTTTTTAGGTTTAGGGCCTCTTAAGCAGGGAAAAAAATTTGCCTTTCCCCAAAATTCAGTTTTTTTTTGTGGCCCCTATGACAAAAAAACTCTATTGAAGGAAAATGGAAGTTTATTTATTTTGGGCATATTCCCCCCGGGGGCCCTCAACCTGAACCTTTGTTACTCTAATTTTAGGTCTATTAGTAAAAATTAAGTCTGAAGGGCCTTTTGCTTGTTGGGTTTTTTTTTTACCCCTTTTGGGGAAAAGGGAATTTTCTTTTTGTTATTTGACCAAAAAAAAATGTTTCCTTTTTGAGGTATTGGTTTCAGATTCCCAAAATTTTTGTTGGGGTAGTTAAAAATCGCCCCAAAAAACAAACCCCATTCTTTTTAATGCTTTTTCTGTTTGCCTGGGAGCATATCTTTTATGGGTTCTGTTATATTTGGGGGGTATAGCAGGACTCCCATTAGAAAATTTTATTACTGTTATTCCCCCCCGTATATTTTCCCATAATGATTTACCTGTTTTATTACCCGTACCCATTTTTTTGGCGGTTTTTTGGTTTAGGGACAGGAAATTTTTTATAGGGGAAGACCCTCCCCCTTTCTTTGGGGTTTTTCGGTCACTTCTAAAAAGCTGTAAAACCTGCAAGTTAAAGCCCCAGTTGGAGTTGTCCGGGCCCTGCTCAGTTATCCCTATATGTTATTTTTTTGAATTAATAATTCAAAGATGCCTTTTTTTGGTAAAAGCCCGGGAAAAAAACGGGGAATTTAAGAGCCCCCTTTTTACCTCCCCCTTCCCAAAAAGGGGGTAAACCCCCCCCTTTACTCCACCCCCCCCGATTTTTTTCTTATTTCCCGGGGGCCCATCCCCTAATCTTGCAGTAATGGGGGTGTTTTCCTCCCCCCAGGAAAATAGTCCCCTAAATTTTTAAAAACCTCCCCTTCCCCCGCCCATTTGGTCCCCCAAAAAACCCGGTGACCCCCCCAAAGGTTTTAGGGACGTTCCCCGGGGAAAAAGGTCTGGTTAGGCCAAGGCCCAGGGGGGGAAGTAAAACCCCTTTCCTAAAAACCCAAAAATTTTTTCCCAAACCCCTTTTTGGGGGCCCTTAAAACCCAAAAAATTACCCCTTTTGGTGGGGCCCTTGGGGGGGTAAAATTTCTGGAAAAACCAACCTTTCTTGGCTTTGTGGGGGGAAGGCCCCTTTTTTTTGGGGGGTTCACCTAACCTTAAGGCAATGGGGTTGCCAAAAAAAAAAGGCCAAAGCCCGCTTGGGTTTTTTACCCGCCCTCCAATCAAACCCTGGGGGGGCCCTGGGGAAGTGAACCAGGGCCCCCGGAAAAAAAAACCTGTTTGAACGATCCCCTTTTTGGGGGCCCAAAATTTGGCCCGTTGTTGGGCCCCCAAAATGGGATATTCCCCCCAAAATTTTTGATTCATCTCCTTGACCCATTCCCCCTTATGTGGAGGGAGAAGGGGTTAATTTTTTTGCGGAAAAAAAGGGGACCCAAATTTTAGCCCAAATTCCCCCTCAACCGGGCCAAATCCTTGAAAAAAAAAAGGGGGAAAAAAATTGCCAGTTTCCAGGGGACCCTTGGGCCATTACCCCTTTTTTTACCTTTTCCAAAAATGGTTACCAATCAATTCCTTTTAAGCCTAGGTTTTCCATTGGGGTTTTTGGGGCCAACCCCCAAGGGCACCATTAACCACTTTTACCGGGGAAATGTTTCACGGGTGGGGAACAAATCTTCCCCTTGGGGGAAGGGTTTAGGCCCCGTGCCCCGTAATTTTGAAAAGGCCCTCCCTCACTCCACCCCCTGATTTATTACTATTCCCAGCTCTCTATCTTCCCTATCTTGAACGCTATATGTGTAGTTTCCTCCCCCAGTCCCTAGTTTAAATATTCCTCCCCTTCCTAGCCTTTTTTGGGTCCCCAATACAGCTGCACCCTCCCCATTTAGGTGTAGCCCACCCTAGCATAGGGGTCGTAGCCAAGACAGAAGTAAGCCCTTTCTCTAAAAACCCAAATCCCTCTTCCAACACCAATTTTTGAGCCACTTTATTCACCTCTCTAATCTACCCCTGCCTCTCTGGTTTGGCCCGTGGAACAGGTAACATTTCTGAAATTTTACCCTGGAGTTCCTTCCCTTGAGCTTTTGCCTAAGCCCCCTGAAATCATTTTTAAGGACACTCCACCTACCTCTAACTTGTCATTGGTGCCAATTTGTGGACCATGACAGCTAGATTCTCACCAGCCCCTCCCACAATCTGTCAGCCCGATCCGCGATATGTCGAACCCGGGCCCCAGGTAAACAAAATACTGTTCGACGACCCCGGTTTTTTGTGGCAGATTGCCCTGTCTGTGCCCTTATAATGGAGTCCCCAACTACTAGCACCTGTCTAGTCTGACCTGCACTCCCATTCCCATCTTACTGGAGCAGCCCAGGGGTAGTGTCTTGCTGCATCAATGCTATTTCTGACCAACACCCCCCTCATCCGCCAATCTTGTATATTTGTTGGAGTGTGCCAGTTCAGGACTTGCCTCCCTCACACTCTTACCTCTACCCTTCTTTCTAACTGTTACATCTATCTGTTACAGCTAGCTGCCTCATGTTCCTGCACCTCCATGCTACCATCCTCCCCAGCATTTACACCTGCAAGTGATTTCTCGGTGAGCAGCAAACTCGCTTCCCAGTTGGCAATGGATCTCAGTGTTGCCACTTGCTCATTTAGATCCAGGATACGGGCTTCAAAAATGTGCAGTGTGCACACACTTGCACAGCAGAAATGCCCCCTCAAACTGTTGGTCAAGGATGGCATACATTGCACAGGTTGGCCTGGGACAGCATTGTCAATCATGGAACTCATGGGGATGTTACAAAGAAAAAAGAAATACATATACAAATATGAAAAATCTGTATAATACTGCCCTTTCTAAAAGCCCCGAATCTAAAGTCCCCCAATATTAAGTCCCACACTTTAAACAAAACAACACTTTAGACAAAACAAAACACACCCTTTCCACGCTCAGAATACTCGCTTAGGCTGCTTAGCTTTTAACCCTTTGATCCAAAGCAGTTCAGCAGTGCAGCAGCAACCTTCCGTTGAGAAGGCAAAAGTGTAGTGTATGTAAACTTCTGGTTTCTACTGTAAATGCTTAAAGGTGGTCTTTTTACAGCCATGTTACACTGGCTTAAGAGAGTAGTGTAACTAATTAGATAAATCCCATAATATGGTATAAAATTATTCAAGTTCTGGCAGAGTTCAAAAGCCAAAAAATAAGAGTATAAAGCTCTAGATTTCTAAAAAGTATTTGTATGTACTCAAAAGTGGTAATCTGTAGTTTGTCCTGGCAATATTAAACTCGTAGGCTTAAAAATACAATGCTTTATTTCTTAGACACAACAACTCCCACATACATACATACAATAAAAAGGTAAAAAAGAATTTAAAAATTAGAAGAGAAACAGTGGATGTTATAATTATTTGACATTTCTATGAGTTGTACCACATTTGATATACAAACCTGTCTCGTTTACTGGCCGCAAAGCCAGAAACGCCCAGGTACAGGGGATCCTCAGGGCCCACCGCGGGCAGAGATGGCAGTACTCGCGGCGGGTACCAAAAGGCAGGCACAGTGACCGATAAACAATGAAAGTACTGTTTATGGAAGCACGTCCCAGGGTAAAAACAGATTAACCAGAAAGGAATAGTTTGACGGGTTTGCAGCACGGATTCACGGGTATAAGGTGCGCGGGACAGCGCCGAGTAATGCAGACTTTTAGAAAAGAAGCTTAGCAACACCCTGGAAACCGGGGGTTTTAAAAAAGCATAGCTTAGCACCCAAAGGCCCTTAGCCTAATGAAGAACAAAAACGAACGACCCAGAGTCCAGGAGGAAGTTCCTTATAAAGGGAAAAGGGGTCAGGGGTCACAGGCAGGAAGCGGGAAAGCCTGAGTGAATAAATCCCACAGGCTGGCGTGTGCGCCCCCTATGGGTGCACACACACCTGGGGAAACCACAGAAAAGGAAAAAACGGTGGAAGCGGGGCCGGGTGTTTAACGTTTAGCAAAGCGGTGTAAGAAAACTCACACTGCCGCTGAAACCCCCCCCAAAAAACAGGGAGCCACAGCGGCCCCCAAACACAGGGGCACAGACACACTGCGTCCAAGGAAAGGGCCGGGGCGCCGATCCGTGACAAAACCCCCCCCCCAAAAAGCCCCCCCCGGGGCTAGCTGGGTACCCCAATTTGGCAAAGGGGTTTAAGCACCCCCTCCCCCGGTATCCCGGGAACCCGGGCCTTCGGGAGGAGGTGCCCCCAAAAGAGTCCCCATTACTTTTTAACCCGGGGGGGGGGTTTAAGAAGCAGAATCATTAGACAGGGGAGAGGTGGGGGGGAAACAGAGATTTCTTTACAGCCCCGGGAGCTCTTTTTGCCTTGGGGGTCTTTTTCAGGCGCACCGCAAAAAGGGGCAGGTAACGGGGGGGCGGGGACTGCACAGGATGGGCAGGCTTGAGGCAGCAAAATATACACGGCTCCCCCCCACTTTGGGGAACTTCACCCTTTTTCCAACCAGGGGAAGGGGTTTAAAACCCGGAACAAAAGGTAGGCCAAGGGAGGGCTGAAACAGAAGCATTTGGGGAAAACGTAGAACGAAGGCCTTTGGTGGGGGCTTCCAGTTTGCCCGAGACAGAGGTTTGGGGACGGTACGCAAATGGGCCTTTCAAAGGGCCCCCGTGATGGGGGAGAAACCCAGCGGTTATCCAACAGGAGATAAGGGAGGGAATACTTTTCCCAAACAACCCGGGGGATAAAGTTCTCAGACAACCAGAGTCCAAGGGAAAACAGAAACTTGGACTTTAGTACTGGGAAACCATAAAAGAGAGTGAAACCGGGGGGGTTTAGAAAAAAAGCAGAGGCATCTTTATTCAGGGACGCTTTACCCACAAACCATGGCCTGGGGGTTTCCGGGGGGCAGCAAGGGACGGGGGAGTTATTTTTTGGGGGGTAGTGCTTGGGGGCTGCCACAGTAATAACAAAAGGTTCAACTTTCCGGCGAGTTTCTTCCTCCCGGCTTAGATGTTTCATGATTCACCCCATAGAACATCTTTTGGGAAAAGCAATGCTTGGGGACGTAAACTTGGAGGTGCAGGAAAACGGCAGGCGAAGACCCTTTCGAGGACGGAAGGGGTGACGCCCGGCCCAAGCTCTAGGGTTTTTTTTAGAAAAACGTATTCGATTTTCATAGCTTTGAAAAA
This sequence comes from Phyllomedusa bahiana, assembly GCA_025379985.1. Lineage (NCBI taxonomy): Eukaryota > Metazoa > Chordata > Amphibia > Anura > Hylidae > Phyllomedusa > Phyllomedusa bahiana. The sequence continues at coordinate 13,384 of JAODAL010041480.1, read as the reverse complement.
AAAGAGGCCCTCCAATTACTTGGTAGGTCTCGACCAGCCCGTTCATCCTTTATGTGCCCAGCGAGGCCCCCCCCAGACGGGTGCAACCAGGGCCCCCGTTGTTTTTCCTGCGAGTTCTGAAGCCAGGGTAAAAAAACCGAATGGCATTTGGGCCCCACAGAAGATCCCCTTGGCAGGAAGTCAAGCAGATCCCCGGGGAGGTATTGGCCCCCAGGTTTTTAAATTTTTTTTGGAAAGGGCGCCCAAAATTCTGGTTTTCCCCCTGTCAGCGGACCCCCTCTTCCCAGGGGTGAGGCCCGAAGGGCCCCAAACCAAAAAGCTGATGATAAACCCCAACCTTTGTCTATGGGATGGAAACTGTTTGCCGGGCCCTCAAATTTTGGACACGGGTTGATGAATCCGCGCGAGTGGGTACCCGTCGAATGGCGGCAGAGGCAGGTGAGGGGGGACTGATCAGGCAGCAGACGGGGAACCCACACAGGGGGGGCGGGCGTAGATGCAATTTTCCCCAACGTGGGGGTAACTTCTGTAGCTTTGGAAGAGTTGCTTAGGTGCGTGCCATGACGGTTTTTTTCAGCTCCCAGGTCGGGTAGAGCACCCGGCGGGATTTTTAGCTGGTCAGTTCGTCGTCACTTTACGGCCGCAAAGCCAGAAACGCCCAGTACAGGGGATCCCGGGGCTCACCGCGGGCAAGATGGCAACCGCAGGGTACCCGAAGTGCAGGACACGGGTGACCAATAAAGGATGCAGTAGCTGTTTAATGAAGCCAGCCCCCCAGGGTAAAAACAGATTACACAGCGGGAATGTCTGGTGCAGCGACAGGAGTTCACAGTTTAAGGGGGCCCCTGGACAGCGGAGTAATGCAGACGTTTTAGACAGAACTTAGCGGGCCCCTTTGGGAAAAACCGGGGGGTTAAAAAGGCAGCAGCTTAGAAAAGGTCTCCTAATGGAACTCAAAAACTGCCCAATCCGGGCACTGGGGGGCGCAAAAAAAACCCGTGCCCAAAACCCCTATCGGGTGAGCAGAATAATTGTTATTTTTTGAGTTTAAATTATACTAAAAATTAAAAAAAAAATTTGGTTGCGCCTTTTTCTCTTTCCTCTTTTTTTCAGCATAATTATCTACTAAGTTCTGACAGAGATGTACAGTGAGTTGCAAAAGTATTCTTCATTTTTATTCCTTATTTTTAAAAAAAAACGGAAAAAACAAATGATTTTTTTGATTTTTTATATTAGAGCAACACAAGTAGAAGTATTGTAAAAAGTAAAAAAATGAAAAAAGCTTTTAAAAATTTTTGCAAGTTAAAAAACGAAAGTGGTCATGTATATTTTCGCCCTGCCCCGTTACCTGATAACCTAAATAAATCCGTGTGCCCAAGCCTTTAAAAAAGTCACAAATTAGTAAATAGAGTAATCTGTATTAAATTTATTTTCAGTATAATACAGGTTTTGTGAAGGCCCAGAGGTTTGTTAAGAACTTTAATCACAAACAGCATTATAAAAAACCAAAAAACTGAGACAGTCGGGATAAAGTTGGTCAAAGAATTGCAGGGTTAATTAAAAAAAAATAGCCCAACCCAAATTCCAATGAAGACGGTTAGCCCACACCAAAAATTGGGGGAGAGGGAAAAAACTGCAAACCTACCAAATCACCTAAACTGAACCCCAGTAAGGAGAAACTAATTAGAAAGCAACCAAGGGACCAAGATACAGGGCAAAAGTCCAATTGTCCCATTGAGAATATGAGGTATGACTTGAAAATTGCTGTTAACAAACATTCGTAGCCCAAAGAGAATTTGCTTTTTCAAAAAAAGGGGAAAAATTCCAGCCTTTTGAGTGCAAAATTGGTAAGACATACCCCAAAAACATTTTAGTTATTCAACAAAAGGTGGTCCTAAAAAGTATTTTTAAACAATTTAATTAAGTTTTTTTTTTTCAAAAATTTGGAAAAGCACAAAAATTTTCTTTAATTTATATTTGTACAAATTTGTACTTTTGTTTTCTCTCCCACATAAGAATCAAAAAAATATTTTTAACTCCAACGCCGCCGCCCTTTTGATCGGGGGTGCGGGTCGTTCCTCGCGGACGCTTAGACGTTGCTGCAGCACCCGGGGCTTGCTGCGCCCCGGAAAAGCATCTGCTGATTCGGGGGTACTAACGCCCTGATCCAGAGCATCCCCTGCGAGCAGGGCAGGGGGGAAACCCCGCAACCCGGTGCTTTAACCCCTTTTATTGCGGGGGTGCGTTAAAAGCAGGCAACAAAGGGTTTCCCTGCTCTGCGGTGCTACCCCCCTACCCGAAGGGCCGGGGGGTGGCGCACAGTCAGCCCTGGGAACCTAGGGTCCTAAGCTGTTGGTATGGACCGTGACTGGAGCACGTTGCTGCCAGATCAACCTGTGTCAAAGTGACACAATTAAATGTTTTCAAAATTGAAATGCAAGCATCACTAATATTAAAAAAAAAAAATAAAATTGTAAAACTTTTTCCCTTCATGGGGTTTAAAAACAGAAAAAAAACAAAAAAAAGTAAAAAAAATTATTAAAAATAAAAATAAAATTAAAAAAAAATAAAAAATATAATTGTCATATTTGCACACCACAAAAAAAACCAAAACCCACGAATTATCTGTAGAAATTAAACTAACAAGTTATTTAAATGTGAAATGTGAATGGTCTAAAAAAAAAATAAAAAAAAAACGCAATTATTATAACAAATTAAAATATTCCCCAAAAGTAAAATTTTTGTCTCAATAAAACGGGGTTAAAACAATGCATCATTAAAAAAAATAAAAAAGTACAACTTTTTAAACCCAAAAATTTTGGGGCAAAAACAAAAAAAAATTTTCTGGTTAACTTTTTCCGTGTTCAGGTGGGGGGGTTTAATTTTTTGGGCTGTTTAAAATGAGGAGATGTTCAAGGGATATGAATACGTTTATGAAACGAGTATCCTCTGTTCTCCTTTTGCAAAGCAACAGCATGGAGTTTTTCCACTTCAAGCTTACTTAACTTGATTTTAAATTGGCTCATTGCAATGAAAAAAGAAATCCTTTGGGTTTTTACAGAAAAAAATAAACGGAAGTAACTCTGGGCTCAGTATTTCAACATTTTCGCTTTTATCTTCAAAGTTATCTAGAAGATAAGTCTTTTCCTGTGCATGCTGAGGAAATTTGGATAACTTTATCTATAAGTGAAAAAAAAAGAAAAGTTATTTTGAGCCAATAAAAAGACACAGCATAACAGTGAAATGATAGCGCCAAAACTGATAGTGCCACTCCAAATAATGGAATCTGTCAGATCTATTACATATGTTCTCAGGTATACATAAATTACACCAATGGACCAAAACAACTGTATTATCAATTATATACCACTACCAAACAAACCTTTATATAACAACAGCAAAATGGCACCTTTATTATCACCAAAAAAAAATATATAAAAAAAAATTTTTAAACCAGAACAAGTATCACACTTTGCATAAAACCCAAAATGATAATAAAAATAATTATAATACTATGTTATACCACCAAAGTACATGTATATAGCACAATAATGTGAAAAAACATTGCAGGAGAAACATAGGGCAGTATAACAAGTACAAAAGACAAAGAATAAAAGGGATACAGCCCAGACAAGTGAACTTTGGATGCTGCAATAGCTGTGACTGGGGCATGCAAAGGATTAAGAAACGACTAAAGAAGGGTGTAATAGAGAAGGCATTATTGTACACTATTCTGCAATATATTAGTATTGCAGAACAGTGTACAAGCGATTACACCTCATAGTGATCAACTACCTTATGGGGTCTAAAAGTACAAAAAAAAGTTTTAAAAATAAAAAACATTAAACGTTCAAAATACCTCCTTTTGCCATTTTGCAAATAAAATAATAAAGAAATTAAAAAAAAGTTGCCCCTGGAATGTACCGAATAGCAAAAAAATTAAAAAAATAATTTTAATAATAAAATTTGGGTTTCCAAAAAAAAAAAAAACAAAAAATACAGAAAAACACGTACAGATCAGACACAAGGGGGGCCCCGCTCCAAGAGTTTCAAACTTATAATGGGTGAGACAAAGGGGAGAAGGCTCTTTTTTCACAATGGCCAGCCTGTGATAAAAAAGGGATGATTTAAAAAAAATGGATGACCGCCACCCAACTGTACACTTTACAAAATAAAGTGCCTGGAGGCCCCAAGTGCAGGGATGGAGAATGTTGTGACAGAAGTGGGCGTTAGCAAAATTTGCGATCAGATAGGCCTGCCTAAAAGATTTTTTCAGGGCACTCTTAAACCTTGGAGGTTTTGAGTTGGATCGCGGGGGTTTTTCCAAGAACTGGACACACGAAAAAACCCTTTGGGGACGGACAGGTTTTCGGGTGAGTGAGGCATGTGTCAAGACATCAGCAGAGAGGGGGCTGCGAAAAGGGTGGTAACAAGTTGAGAGAGGGTTGTAGTGGGGTGCAGAACTTTGGGACCCTTATGGGTAGAGTTGATTTTTTCCTGTTGTATTCTGTACTGAAGGGGCAACCAGGCGGTAAATGACAAAAAGGTAGGGGCCCATCAGTTTTCCCACCCGGGGAAAAAAAGATGAGCTGGTGCTGCTTTTAAAAAACAAAATTTTAGGGGGGAAAGTTTTGGGAGAGGGGGGAAAAGCGATAAAAGGGGTTTTTAAACGTCAAAAAAAAATAGTATGTAAATTTTTCGGGAAATAAAACTTCCCACAATTAACTGCCAAAAAATGGGGGAAATAACTGTCTTATTTTTTTTACTTTCCAACCCCGTAAAATTTTTTTTTTTGGGTTTCCCCAATTTTTATATGGTTTTTTTAAATTTATTTTAAAGCCCCATTGTTCCCAAGGGCGTGTACTTTAAAAATTCTTTCATATATCAAACAAGTACAATGATAATAGTGACTACCTTATGACTGGCCAGGGGGGGAGGATTTACCTTCCCCCTTTGAGGGTTAAAATTTCTACAGTGGGGGGGAGTGAGACAGAAGGTGGGGGGTCAGAAATTTTTTGGGGGGGTTTTAGGGGCAGTGGCTGTTTGGTTTAAATTTTTGGTTATAGGCAGCCCCTTTAAGAGGGGGGGTTTTCAGGTTGTTTTTTGAATTTGGGGAAAGGGTTTGGGGGAGGTCGGTGGGGGGTAAATTTGTGGGGAAAGGAGGAGGGGAAATCCGCTGGGCCAAACGCAAGCGGGGGGTTTGCAAAGGGCCACGCCAGGGAAGGGAAATTTCTAAGTACCCCCGGTTTTTCAAAAAGAGCCCCCCGCAAAGGGGGAAATTGGGGAATGGGCGAACGTGAGGTACCAGGTCTTTAAACCCCTGACGTGACTTGCTTGCAAAGGGCCCAGCCGGGGAAACAGCGTGGTAAAAAAACCCGAAACCCGGGGGGGAACTATTGGGGAAGGGCAAAGGGGTCAGGGCAGGAAAAGCAGGGGTTTCGTGGTCAGGGGGAAGGCAGACGGCCCAGGGCGGGGCAAACGGCAAGGTCAGGAAACTAGCGGAAGGGGGTAACGGGAAATTCAGGAGGGGAAAAGCAAATCTCTTTTGACACTAGGTAAGCACCCCCAACAGATTTGGCGGAAGGTTCTGGGGGGGAATACCTTAAAAAAAGGAACCAGGCTTCGATAATGACCAATTAGGGACAAGGCCCTTTAAAGGGTAGGGGAACCCCCGGCGTCAGGCGCCTTAAGCGGCGGCCCGCGAAAGACGCCGGGGGACGGGCGGGAGGGGCGTTAAAGGGATCGGGGGCCGGGTAAGGGGGGGGGGGGCGCCAAAAGGGCCGAGGCAGCGGGAGGGGGGGTGTGCGGGCCGCCGCCCCGGGGCCCCCCCCGGCGGGGGGAGGGGGTTTGGGGGGGGGGCAGCGGACCCCGCGACCCCCCGGGAAAATTTCCCCTTTTTAAAAAAGGCATGTTGTCTTTACAAAACAAGTATAAAGCCTCTATTTTGATGGAAAAATAAAAAGTTGGGTTCTTTGGAGGCGGGGAAGGGAAAATGAATGTAACAAAACAAAATTTTGTTTTGGCGGGAAACGGGGTAAATTTTTTTTTTGGGTTTAAAAAAATTTTAGGGTGTTAATAAACCATTTTTGTTTTAGCCCCAATGGGGGCGTTAAAACCCTTTTTTGTTTTGGGCATATTGCCCCCACTCCCCCAAAGTATTTACACACCAAGTGACTTCCATGTTTACCCATAATGCAGATAAAAATTATTGATAACAATTCAATGACCTTTAAGGTTTTTTTAATTTGGGTTGTGAGCTTACGTATTTTTGTTCAAAATTTTCAAAAAAATTTTCCTCATACAAAGCTGTCTAAGCCCAAGGACTTTCAAATTCCCTCCCACCCCATTCTATTGTGCATTTTCAGGGGGCACTAGATTCAAGAGATGTGAATTGTGGTTAGAGGTCCATAATAAAAAAAACTTTTATTAATGTAAAAAGGGGGGCCCCCTCTTTTCAGACTGCCACCCTTTTTTTGGGGCTTTTAAATTTTAATAAACCTTTAACATTTTTAATTGGGCCCTCCCCAACCAAAAAGTTTAGGTGGGGCAAGGGGGACAGGTAAAAAAGTCAATTTAAGAGAAGTTTTTTGCCCCAAACAGTGCCTTGCAAATATTCGGCCCCCTTTTGAACTTTTAAACCTTTTCCCAACATTTGGGGGTTCAAAAGTTTTTCCCAAACTTTTTTAAAAAATTAACCGGGAGCACTGTGAAAGGGTGTTTTTTTGGAAAGGGAAAAGGAGTATCGGGCCCACTCCCAAAAAAGTCCCAAAGCCCCCCGGCCCTTTTCCCTCAAAAACTTTCATTCAAACAAAAAAAAGGGAACGACAGAATGAAACCCCAATAGGCCCATAAAAAAATTGGATAAAACTGCGGGAAAAATCTACACTGGGGGGGGAGAGTCGCCATAAACAACAACCCGGGTTCCGAAATTTGTACACTGCCACAAACGGGCCTTTTGGAAGGGGGAAGAAAAAGCCTTTTTTCTCAAAAAATTTCCAAAAAAGCTTTTTTAAAAGTTTCCCAAAAAACCCAACCGGGGGGGAACCAAAAAAATGGGGAAAAAGGGTTGCTCGGGTTTCAGATAAAAAAAAAAAACCCAAATTTTTTTGGGCCCAACAAGAAAAACAATATGTTTGGGTAAAAAAGCAACCGGGGGGTTTTTCACCCCCTTTAAACCCAAAAACCATCCCACTGTCACACTTTGGGTGGGGGCCGCATCATGGGTTTGGAAATTCCTTTTTTTCCGGGGATGGGATAAAGAAGGAAAAAAAAATTAAAGGGGAAAGGGGTTGGGGAGCCAAAAAACAGGCCCATTCTGGAAAAAAAAACCGTTGGAGTTTGAAAAAAGCCCTTGAGACGGGACGGAATTTTTAAATTTTCCCAAACAAAGTTCCCAAACATAAAAGAAAAAATCTAAAAGGGGAAAGGGTTTTAACAAAAAACGTATCCAGGTGTTAGAATGGCCAAGTCACAGTCCAGACCTGAATCCAATAGAGAATCTGTGGAAAGAGCTGAAAACTGCTGTTCACAAACGCTCTCCATCCAACCTCACTGAGCTCCAGCTGTGCACCAAGGAAGAATGGGCAAGAATTTCAGTCTCTCGATGTGCAAAACTGACAGACATACCCCAAGCGACTTGCAGCTGTAATCGCAGCAAAAGGTGGCGCTACAAAGTATTAATTAAGGGGGAATAATTTTACACGCCCCGCTTTTTTTTTTTTTTTTTTTTTACAAAATTTTAAAATATACCATGAATTTAGTTCCACTTCACAATTATGTCCCACTTGTTGTTGATTCTTCACAAAAATTATTTAAATTTTATATCTTTATGTTTGAAGCCTGAAATGTGGCAAAAGGTTGAAAAGTTCAAGGGGGCCCGAATACTTTCGCAATGCACTGTAATTGATTAATGATACATATCAATATATATTACTTGTGAAGTAGAAAAATAAAACTTTTCAGTAAAGCAAAACATGTTAAAACAAACAGAAAAAAACATTTCTGTTTGCTCATATTGTGTAATTATTTTTATTACAAAATAATATAACCTAACTAGGATTTCACTATTAAACATATAAAAGGTAGATCACTGAACATGGACAATTGCTCAACTGGCTATTAGTAAGTGCAAGAGTGCTACCAATTTCTAATCTCTGGAGTGCATTGTATCAAAGAATAGCTAAGCACTTGATAAAATGAAAAAATATCCTAAAACATAGGGCAACATGTCAGAAAACAGACCCTTCGACGCCAGTTTTAAGGCACATTAAATGAGTGTATAATGCGCCTGAATAAATAAACCCGTCAAAAATCTGGCATGTGGTATACCTTGTATAGCATATTTAATTTAGGCGTATACCAAAAAGAGGCGCATAGCATATCATTGCTAGCATATTTGATGCGTCTACTTTCGGCGCATTCAAAAGTGTCAAATGCGCATAGGTTTGGTGTATGACAGTTCGATTAAAAAGAGAATAGGGGGTCAACAGTTTTTTGGCGCAAAACACACCAAAAAATGGTGCAGCCCTAATGGGCATGTGGCCCTTGATGTCATATAATTATCTGAACAGCTTCACTTAATCCCAATCGAGAAAGTGTCCCAAGTGTGTATACCCACTACATTTCTTTCCATTTTAGGATGTCAGCTCTATTCAGCATATTGTGGCACATGATCTATTGGGATGATACAGAAATCAAGGGGTTGAAAGCAAAGAAAATATCTGTATCATGGCTTCATTTAAACTTTCTTACAACTTTCAGTGCCCAGTAAAAGGAGATTTTTTTCTATATCCTTAAGACACATTAGCCCCTTCTATTAAAAGACCAGTTTTTACCACTGCAGCCAGTGACCTTTCTGACAGAACCCAATTCTTGAAATCTGTCATGTGTCATTTTATGTGACATGTAATTCAGAGAATGCTTTCTTGTGACACATTGTGCTTTAAGTTAGTAAGACATTTTGATCCATACAATCCTTGTTTATGTGTGAAAAATATCAAAATATTTTAAAAATATTGAAAAAATTTGCCATTTTCAAAGTTCAAAAATGTCTACATGTAAGACAGATAGTTATTCCACTCAAAATAGTTTATAACTAGCATCTACCATCTTTTTATTTTTTTAACAACATTGGGAAGCTTAGAAATTTAGGGCCACATGTATGAAAACTGTTTAGGTCTAAAACTCATTCTCATGGTAACCTATGGGCAAAAAAGTGAGTTTTAGACCTAAACAGTTTCATACATGTGGCCCTAAGTGTTTCACAGAAATTAAAGCAAAGGGGAGGTAAAACTTCAAAATGTTACTTTTTTTGCAGATTTTCGAATGTATTCGTTATTTACTGGAGCATGGTAGATGTAACCAGGGAAATGCAACTCAACATCGATTCCCCCAATTCTGCAGTTTTTAAAGAAGTCTTATATGTGGCCATTTATATCCCATATGTGGCTCAACTTCAAGCCTCAGTAAGAGCACCTACTGGACTAAATAAAACTTAATAACCAACACTAAAAAGACCCCTGTAAAGAATATATCCAGGGGTGTAGTGAGTATATTGCCCCCACAGGTGTTTCACAAAAAATTTTAGCGTTAGGCTGTGGAAATGAAAAAAATATTTTTTCTAACAATCTCAAGATTAGCAGAAAATGTTTAATTTTTACAAGGAATCGTAGAAAAAAAAATCACCCCAAAATTTGTTACTCAATTTTTTCCCAAGTTCAGAAATACCATATATGTAGATATAAACTGCTGTCTTGGGCATATGGCGGGGCATACAAGGGAGGGTGCACTATTTGGCTTTTGAAATGCAGATTTTGGTGAGTGCCATGTCTTATTTGCAAAGCCCCCAAAGTATCAGAACAGTTGAAACCTTCCAGAAGTCACCCCATCTTGGATTTAATACCCCTCATGGATTTCATCTAGGGGGGTATTGTGCATTTTGGGTGCACAGGTGTTCCATAGTTTTTTTTAGAAATGGGCCATGAAAATGGGAGAGGAGGTGGAACGCAGTTCTGCCATTGTTCTTTGGGCTTCAATTTTACAGCATTAGCTGTGCGGTTTTAATGGCAGGACAACTTTACTATGCAGGTCTTTGCAATTACAATGACAGAAATTTTATAGAGTTTTTACTACTTTTACACAATAGAAATGTGTTTTTTTTTAAAAACTGTGTTTTTATGTCATCATAATCTGATTTTTCTGTATTAGGAGCTGATTAAGGACTTTTTTTTGGGTGATAAGTTGCCGTTTTCATTAGTACCATGAGGTTCAATGGGTTTATAGGACACTTTGCTTTTTATAAGGGTTTTAGGGAGGCAGGATGAACAAACTACAGCATTCCTGGTAGTGTTTTTTTATTTTTATTTTTTACAATGGTTACCATGTGGTATAAATTACATGCTAGATTTACTCAGCAGGTCAATACGATTACAGCAATACTCATTTTGTATATATTTTTTATGCTTTACTGCTTTTACATAATAAAAACACTTTTATTCAAAGGGAAAACATGTTTTTGCATTGCCAGAGTCCGAGAGCCATAACTTTATTTTTCTGTTCAGGGATTTGTGTAGCGGCTTGTTTTTTGTGAGATGAATGGACATTTTTATTGGTATAATTGTTTGGGGGACAAGACTTTTTTATCGCTTTTAAATCCAGTTTTTTGAAGGCAGGGTGAGAAAAATACTCAGTCCTAGTAGTGTTTTTAATTTTTATTTTTAACAGCACTCACCAAGCATGTGACATGTTAGTTTTACTCCATGGATCGATATGATTAAGACTATACCCAATTAATATAGTTTTTTTTAAAGGTTTTTATTGAGTAAAACAATATTTTTGCACTTTCTATTTTTCTGTATACAAAGCTGTGTAAGGGCTTTTTATGCGGAATGAACTGACGTTTTAATTGGCATCACTTTGGCATTTATATGACTTTTTGATCGCTTTTTATTCCATTTTATGTGCTGCGGGATATATGAAAATTGCAATTCTGTGACAGTTTTTCCTTTGTGTTCATCGCACGGGTTAAATAACATGACAGATTTTTAGTGTAGGTCATTTCACATGAGGCAATACAAAATATGCATACTTTATTTTTTATATATTTTTTCTGGTGATTGGAGTTTATAAAGGGGAAAAGGGCGGTGCATGTGTTTTTATTTTACACAGTATGTATATATATATATATATATATATATATATACAGTATATATACAGTATATATATATATATATATAATATATATATATAATATTATTATATAAATGAAAAAAGTGTTTTGTGCATATATATTCAGCCCCCTGTACTCTGATACCTCTAAATAAAATACAGTGTGACTAATTACCTTTGGAAGTCACCCAATTAGTAAATAGAGTACATCTGTATGAAATTTATTCTCAGTATAACCTTTGTGAGGGCTTCAGAGGTTTGTTAGAGAACATTAGTCAGTTTACATTAGTTAGTTTGTTAGAGAACATATTGTAGGGTTATGTATTTTAAAAATAGCCCAAGCTCTGAACATCTCATGGAGCACTATTCAACCCATCACCTTTAAATGAAAGAAGAAAGGCACAACTGTTAACCTACCAAAACATGGTCGTCCACCTAAAGTGACAGCCCAAACAAGAAGAGCACTAACTAGATAAGCAGCCAAAAGGCCTAGGGTCACTATAGAGGAGCTGAAGAGATCCATTCCTCAGGTGGGAGAAACTGTCCACAAGACAACCATCAGTCGTGTACTCCACAAATCTGACCTTTATAGAAGAGTGGCAAGAAGAAAGCCATTTTTTAAAGCAAGGCATAAGACAGGCATTTTTTAAAGCAAGGCAGTTTGCAAAAAGCTATCTAGGGGACACAATAAGTATGTGGAATAAGGTGCTCTGGTCAGATGAGACTAAAATTGAACTTTTTAGCCTGAATGGCAAATGTGTGAAGAAAAGTCAACACTGCACACCACCCTGAACACACCGTCTCCACTGTGAAGCATGGTGGTGGCCGCAGCATCATGCTGGGGGTGGGGGGAGACTTTGGATGGATGAAGCTAAATACAGGGTCATCCTGGAGGAAAATCTGTTAAAGGCTATATATGACTTGAGACTGCGGCATAGGTTCACCTTCCAGGAAGACATCTGCCCTTAACATACAAACAAAACTACAATGGAATGGTTTAAATAAAAGCAGATTCATGTGTTAAAATGCCTCAGTCAAAGTCCAGACCTAAATCCCATTGAGAATCTGTGGCACAACTTGAATATAACTGTTCACAAATGTTCTCCAACCAATCTAATTGAGCTAAAGCTATTTTGCACAGAAGAATAGGCAAAAATTCCAGCTTCTAGATGTGCAAAGATGTTGGAGACATACCTCAACAGACATAATATATAATATGAACAATTGCTAAACTTGTTTTTATGCTTTTATTTGATTGATTTTTCATTTTTTCGGTATAATTCTTCTTTTGATGCTTCTTTTTACATATGTTATTCTTCTTTTGGATACAACATCTTCTCTTGTACATATAAAGATGATAGAGATCCATACTATTATATTTGGTACACACAAAGATATGTCTTCCTTTGTTTGTGTTTTTATATACTAAACGCATATTCTTATTCTCTTTGTTTAACATGTTTTGCTTTACTGAAAAGTTTTATTTTGTTTTTCTACTTCACAAGTGATTTATATTGATATGTATCGTCAATTATGTTTAAAAACTTCTCTTGATTGGACACCTTAGCTGTCCATTGTCTAGCCACTGCCTATCTGTTTGTGGCAGCCTATTTAACACCTTAACTACCTTTGGCTTATCAATATGTCAAGGTCGTTTTGTGGGTAACGCACCTGTACGTATGGATAAGTCCTGAGTATCGCGCGAACTCTAAAGCAGAGTTCGCGCGATCGGCGCGGGGTGTCAGCTGTATATTACAGCTGACATCCCACAGCGTCGGCCCCGACCCCGGATCGCTCGGAGGGGGTGGAGGGGGGGCGGATAACCCCGTAATTATCGCGACAATCCGGTCGCAATAACTAAGAGAGACGCAGGAGGAGATCGCTCCTCCTGCGTCTCTGTCGGCGGCAGCAGCGCACGGATCGGGCGATCCGTGCAGCTCCTGCCTCCCTACAGACACCACGGAGGGCAGAGAATGCCTTCCGGGTTGTCTGTGACGTCACGATGCCCGGCCGTGCCCTGTGGGCATGTCCCGGCATCGTGACTGACAGTTGTCATAGGAACCAGTCATAGCAACAAGCTATGCACTGATTCCTATTGAATGAGAGATCTAAAGATCTCTCATTCAAATCCCCTATGGGGAAAAGTAAAATACAAATGTGAAAAAGTGAAAAAAAGTAAAAAAAAGTGAAAAACAAGTAACAAATACAAAAAAAAAAA
>JAODAL010041479.1:0-35838 GCA_025379985.1 Phyllomedusa bahiana | reverse complement strand
AAAAGGCTGTGAAAGGATTTTTTTTTTGGGGGGAGAACTGCTTTTTTTAATTGGCTTATTTGTGTTGTTTGATTTTTGTGACTTTTTATCCATTTTATGTGGGGGGTGAACAAAAATGCAATTTTTTTGTTTTTTTGTTGGGGGGTTTTTAGGGTTCCCCTTTTACGGGTTAATTAACAGACAGATTTATGGGGGGGTCGCTACCACGGGGCCAATCCCAAATATGGGTACTTTTTTTTTTTTGGGGGCGATTGCCGTTTGTAAAGGGGAAAAAGGGGGATGACGTGTTTTTTTTTAAATTTTTGTGTTTGTGTTTTACTTTTTTTACCCTTTTTACCACTTTTCCCCAGGGGGGAATTGCATGAACGATCGTAGATCGTTCTCAATAGGGATTAGCACATGCTTATAGCTGTTGCGGGTCTCCATGGCAAACGTCAGTCACGTGCCCAATGATTGGGGCATCGTGACGTCCCCAGAAAACCCCGGTGCTGTATTCAGACCCTGGCTGCCTGGTAGGGTCAGTAGCGGCGCTGAGCCCATTACTGCGAGGATCGCGGGGGCAGGGAGTCACCCGGCCGTGGGGGATGCGCATGATGCCAGCGGTAATTATGTGGTTCCTCCCGCGATCTTCTTCCGCCTTGTGGGAAAGAGCGAAAGATCGCCTTGCGTATCATCGTAAATTTTGCGGGAACCCCTACCGACATTGCCTTTGGGTTTGGCAATGTCGGTAAGGGATAAAGGATTAGATTTTGGTCTGAATTTATTTATATTGCTATAAAGGCTGGGAATGGCTGCAGAAGTGAAGGGCCAAAGATGTCTCAGCAGGAGACTCTGCATGTGCCAGGTCAAGTGGTCTTGACAGTCAGTGTCGGACTGGGGGGTCTGGGGCCCACAGGGGAGTTGTCTTGGGGGGGGCCCCCCCTACTGTACTGAAAATATTCCCGGCCTCTGGAAATAAACGCGCCCATTTTCCCACAAAAATACAGTGTGAAAAAAAATGTTTGTGTAGTACAATAGCAAGGAGTACATTCTGTATCTCAACATATGTCAGTCTAACATTCATAGACACAGGGTAAGTAGCTCCTCCATTCCCCTCCCCCACATACAATATCCCCCCCCCAAAAAACATATATATCCCCTCCACCCACATACAAAATACCCCCCCCCACATACAATACCCCCCTCCACCCCAACATATCCCCTCCACTTTCTTTCCCCCTCCCACCCTAAAAAAACCCCCAAAAAATAAAAATTTAACCCTTACAATTTTTTCCCTCACCACTAACAATTCCCCCCTTTCCCCCCAATTTAAAAACTTAAAACCCCCCTTTCCAAAAACCCCCCACCTTTAAATAAACCCTTAACCCACATACAAAATCCCCTAAAACCCCAACATCTTATCCCTTCCCCCCACTAAATATCCCTCAAATACAATATAAAAAAATTAAAAACCCACCATAAAATACCCCCCAAAAACCACTTTAAAAAAAATACCCCTTTCCACCCCACAAAAAAACCCATAATCCCCCCCAGGTTTAAAACCTTTGGCCACTAAAAAACCCCTATAAAAACCAAAAACAGCAAAGAGAAAAGGGGGGGTAAAAGTGGTAAAACCCCCCCCCTATCCCCAGGGGGTCAGGTTTCCCCACCCAAAACCCAAAACCCATAGAGCAAACCCCGCGATTAACTACAAAACCCCCATTGAGACCACTAGGGCAGACCCCAGTCAGGTATAAACCTACAACACCCAATATAGGCCACATAGAGGTCAGACACCAGCTCGGGGTAAAACCCTACAAAAATGCTTATGGACCACATAAGGTCGACACCAGCTCGGGTTAACCTAAAAACCCCCATTGAGACCAAAGGTAAAACCTAGGTATAACCCTACAACCCCCTATAGGACCCCCCATAGAGGTCAGAAAAACAGCTGGTAAAAACCTACAACACGCCATTAGGACCACATAGAGGTCAGACCCCAGTCGGGGTAAAACCTCAAACACTGCCATATAAGGAAATAAGGGGTCGACCCCGCTCGGTTTTAACCTAAACCCGCCATATAGAACCACTTTTGGGTCAAACCCCGCTCAGGGTTTAACCTACAACCCCATATAGAGACCAATAGAGGTCAGAAACCAGTAGGTTAAAACCCTAACACTGCCATATAGGACCACATAGAGGTCAGATACCAGTCGGGTATAACCTAAAAACACGCCATATAGGACATAGAGGCAGACCCCCAGCTGGGTATAACTAAAAACACCCCCATATAGAGACAAAAGAGGTCAGACCCCCAGTCAGGAAAACCCTCAACACCCCAATATAGAAAACCACAAGGGCAGACCCCAGTCGGGTATAACCTAAAACACTTTATAGAGCCATGAGGTCGACACCAGTCAGGTATAACCAAAAAACCCCCCATATGAGACCAATAGGGTAGCCCAGCTCGTAACCTACAACACCCCATATAGAGCCCACATAGGGGGTCAGACACCAGCTAGGTTAACCTAAACACTCCCATAAAAGAAAAGAGGTCAGACACAGCTAGGTATAAACCTACAACCCCCTTTGAAACCACTGTGGTCAGACACCGTAGGTTAACCTAAAAACCCCATATGGCCCCAATAGAGGTCAGCCCCCCCGCTAAGGTAAAACCCTACAACCCCTGCCATATAGAGAAAAAATAGAGGTCAGTACCAGCTGGGTATCCTACAACACCGCCATATGGGACCACTAGGTTCAGACCCCAGAGGTATAACCTACAACCTGCCTATAGAGACCATTTTAGAGGTCAGCACGTATTTTAAAACTACAACACCGCCATATAGAAACCACATAGGGTCGACCCAGCTAGGTTTAACCTAAACATCATATAGAGACCACATAGGGGTTCAGAACAGCTCAGGTAAAAACCTAAAAAACCCGCCATATAGAACCACATAGGGTAGAACCGTCAGTATAACCTAAAAAAAAACCTATAGAGCCCAATAGAGGTCAGAACCAGCTGGTAAAACCTAAAAAACCGAAAATATGGAGACCACATGGGTCTGACACCAGCTCAGGTCACCATCACATTACAATATAAAAAATAACCCCTGAAATCGGGATCACGGAGATGTCTTGGACGGGGGTCTTCTCCTCTTTAGAGCGTTCTTATTCCCTTTTCTTCTGATCCTTCCACCCCATGATGACTTGTCCCGGCACACAAAAAAAAAAAAAACTTTTTTTTCTTTTTTAAAAAATCCCCCTAATTTTCCCAGCATTTTTTACCTATTCCCACAACGGTACAAAAACTACCCGGGGTGGGGGGGGGGGTGGGTACAACCCCTAGGCCCCAAAGGGGGTTTGGGGGTGGGGAGAGGCCCCAGGTAACAGATAGGCCCTATTTAGGGAGGTAGACTCTCGTGGATAAGTTGGTAGGCCAGCCCCCGGCAGGGCTGGTGGGTACCTAGCAAGGGGGTAGGTAATAGCCCCCAAGGGGGGAAAAAAAATTAAAAAAAAGGCTACAGTTGGTTGGTGGACCCCCGTTAGTGGGTAGGTTGGTTTTTGGTGGTCCCAATTAGTTGGCTGTTGGTGGTGGTTGCCCCATTGGGAAGCTTTTGGTAGTTTTGGGTCCCCTTTTATAGGCTGCAAGCGTTAGGGCCCCCCTTAGGTGTTAAGGCACTTAGGGCCCTCCTTAGGGTTTTTACAGGCAGATAGGGGTTTTATAGGTAGTATAAGGAGTTAGAGGGTCTCTTATAGGATATAAGGCGTTTTGGGGGTTTTCCCTTTGGGAAATACAGTTAGGGGGTTTTCCCTTTAGGTAGTTACAGACAGTTAGGGGGTTCCCTTTAGGTGTATAAGGTGTTGGGGCCTCCTTTTTGGGAGTATAAGGTAGTTAGGGGCCCTCCTTTGGTAGTGTGCAGGAAGTCGGGCCCCCCCCCTTTTGTATGTGTAGGTGTCAGAGCCCCCCTTTGTATTTTGGTAGCCGGGCCCCCTTTAGTAGCCGGGCCCCCTGTAGGTAGAAAAAGGGGCCCCCCTTTTAGGTAGCCAGGGCCCCCCTTTTTAGTAGCAGGGCCCCCTTGTAGTCGGGCCCCCTGTAGGTAGCCCGAACCCCCTTGTTGCCCGGGCCCCCTATAGGTAGCCAGGGCCCCCCCTAGGTAGCCCGGGCCCCCTTGTGCCGGGCACCCCCGTAGGTAGCCAGAACCCCTTTTGTCAGGGCACCCTTAGATTTCCAGGGCCCCCCTGTAGGTAGTAGGGCCCCCCCTTTTGTCAGGGCCCCCCCTTTTTTAGAGAGGGGGCCCCCCCTGGTGCCGGGGCCCCCCCTGTAGGTGCAGGGCCCCCCCTTGTAGGGCCCCCTAAAGGTAGTAGGGCCCCTTAGATTGCCAGGAGCCCCTGTAGGTGCCACGGCCCCCCCTTGTAGTCAGTGCCCCCCTTGTTGCCAGGGCCCCCCCGTGGTGCGGCCCCCCCCCGTAGCTAGCCGGGCCCCCCCTTGTAGTATGGGCCCCCCTTGGTAGCCCGAACCCCCCTGTAGTCAGGGCCCCTTAGTTGCCAGGGCCATGTAGTTTGCAGGGCCCCCCCGTGGTAGCCCAGGGCCCCCCCCCTTTGGAGCCAGGGCCCCCCCCCATGTAGTTAGCCGGCCCCCATGTGTCGGGCCCCCCCTTGGTGCAGGGGCCCCCCATAGCCAGGGGACCCCTAGGCAGGGCCCCCTTGTAGCCCGGGCCCCCTAGTTGCCAGGGCCTTTTGTAGCCAGGGCCCCCTTTGGGAGGGGCCCCCCTATAACCCCGGGCCCTCCTTGTTGCCCGGGGCCCCCATGTAGCCAGGGCCCCCCCCCCCGTGTAGCCAGGGCCCCCATGAATTAGCCAGGGCCCCCCTTTTGAGCCCGGGCCCCCCTTTTTAGCCAGGGCCCCCCTAGTAGCCAGGGTCCCCCTTGTAGCCAAGGTCCCCTTGTAGCCCGGGCCCCCCTATAGGAAGTTTAAAAAAAAAACAACAAAAATAAACCCAAACAAACAGCCCACTTACCTGGCTCGCGCTCCGGCCAACCGAGCTGCCGCCGGCTCGTACTGCAGCATGCATAGGCGGGCACGGTGATGTGACGTCACTGCGCGCTACAGTCTGCAGTAGGGGCGGCGGCAGGCAGGCTTAAAGCTCCTAGTGCCTTAGGCCTGCCCTGGGAGATAGCGAGCCGAGCGCGGGCGTTCGATGGACGGATGCGCAGCGGGCACCGGGAGCGGTGGAACGTCTCACGGGGCCCACAGCGGCTCAGGGGGGCCCACCGGGGGATTCACCGATCCCCCGGCGGCCCAGTCCGAGCCTGGTTAGAGCAGTGAGACTGTGGAACTCTCTGTAAGAGGAACTTGTCATGGTGAATTCAATAACAGAGTTCAAAAAGGGTTTGGATAAATATAGTATAATATATATAATTTAACAAGTTATAGTGACTAGGATTCTGAAGTAGGGTCGTCGATCCAGGGATTATTCCGATTGCCAGATTGGAGTCGGGAAAGAATTTATTCCTTAAAAATGAGGACAATTGGCTTCTACTGCATTGGGGTTTTTTGCCTTCCTCTGCATCAACACTATAGCAACACTTTAGCAAAATAGGCTGAACTGGATGGACGTCTTGCCTTTTTTCGACCTGACAAACTATGTAACTATGATTGCGATTGATCGTGGCAGCTAAGGGGTTAATCGGTTCGGCCACTGGTGACACAGCATAGGGCCAACTGTAATATATATCTGGTTCCATGCTTCAATCAAGCGGGTCCAGCTTGAGAGCCCACACAATGTCCATGATGTAACTCTACGTCCTGCTAGGACGTCCAATGCCGGGAAAGAGTTAAAGATGCAGTTTTTTGGAACGTTAGGATAGAGAACTTTGTTTTTGTTTTTTCATCACTACATTCCAAGAACTGCAACTTTTTCAGGGGGCTTATTTTTGGGGAGATGAGTTGTACTTTTAATTGCAGCCTTCTGGAGGGTACATATAGTGTATTCAAAAAAATTTGAGGGGCGAAAGAGAATGAAAGAAAGGAAAACAGCAGTTCCTCAATTTTTTTACTTGTGTTTGGAGGGGTTCATACTCTGATTGAATGGGATGGAATTAAAAACTACCAGAAAGCTTTGTACGTGTTTTTGGGGCAGATTTTGGTGTCGATCCGCATCGAAAAACTCAAAAGTGCTCTATAATGTAAAGACGATTGAAATACTGAATTCAAAAACTGTGTTAAGATCCAACAGAAATATACGACAAAAATGCCTCAAAACTGAAAACCAAGTTAAAAATTCTTGTGTAAAATACTGTTGAAAGAGCTTAAATTGCCAGGATCAGTCACCTTCAATCTCAGCAGTTCCAGTAGAAGCCTAGCTATATATAGAGGGGGTAAATGGATGGATCCTTGGAGCTCTATAATAGAGAAGGGGTTAATGTAAGGATACCTCGTAGTCTAGAGAAGTAGAGTGGTTAATGCATGGAGCCCTTTTGGAGGGAAATGGAACAGTAAATTCTGCATACCTGGTATTCATCATAATATTAGTGACCGAACCAGTATAACAAGACAAATAATACCAGTAACAAAAATACACAAAGACCAAAGAAGATCCCACATACCACTACCATATAGTGATTAATACCACTATACTGTTACCAACGAAATCAATATACCAAGACCAATAATACTCATAACAATATACACGGACCCAATAATAGCGCTACATCATGACCATGTATCACCACCATAAACGGTTTGAATAATACCATCGAAATGTTTCTGAATATAAACTATTACACTAAGACCACTATTAAACAGTGACCAAATAGTGGTAGATAGCAGTGTACACAGGCTCTGCAGCCGAATAAGTGATTACAGGGAAGTTACATTTAGTGGACTCACAGGTTCTGTTCTTATCTGAAGAGTCGCTCTTCTATCCTTAAAATATCCTCCACCTCCTCATATTACCTCTTTCCCTTTTCTTTCTCCATCCGGTCATGAATCCCTGCAGAATTTACCAAACACGTTAGACAACTGAACAGTGAAAGTGCCCCCTTTAGATTATTAGGCCCCCATTTTTACCACCACTAGGTAGGAACACACTCCATATAGTAGACAGCCGCCCCAAATTAGACAGGTCGATAGGAAGACGCTTCTTTTAGGTAGTTTAGGTCTTAAAAATTAGTCAGATAAGTAGGCAGACTCTATAGGGCTCCTTCCAGTTGGTATGAAAGTACATAGAGCCCCCTATAGTAGAAAGGTAAGCAGATAGGGCCCTCTCTAGTAGGTATGTAGATAGAATCCCTTCTCATAGGTAGGCAGGTAGATAGGGCCCGTTTGGGAAGGTAGGTACGTAGATAGGGCTCCTTCTGGTAGGTAGGCAGGTAGACAGAGCCAGTTACAAAAGGTAGGGTGGTATATAGGGACAGTAATGGAAGGTAGGGTGTTATATAGACAAAATACAAGAAAAACGTATTTGCTCTCAGCGTTGGTCTGTGTATCCAGTCCCGCTCCACTATCTTGGGAAAGATCCAGGAATCCTGGCTGTCGGCAGCAGCCTGCATCAATATCTTGAATATAAAAGGGTGGTATACAGGACCAGTTATAGCAGGTAGGGTGGTATATAGGGCCAGTTATGGCAGGTAGGGTGTAATGGGTAGCGCCACGTCCTGGACTGCAGGTCGCAGGTGCAACCGTGTCCTCCTCTCCGGGCGCCCGACGGGGGAAGGGTAGCGCCGCTGGCCGTTGATTACTGGCCACTGGCGCACCCGCCCAATTCCACTTACCACTGACGCGCTCCTGTCCTGCTCTCTCCCTCTGCCGGCCAGAATGCGCATGCGCGTCCTGTAGCGCGCGCGCTCGTTCATGTAAATTTAAGGGGTCAGCGCGCCGGTAATTGGTTAATTGCTGGCCGCTGACCCTATATAGTTTATGGATCGCACTTCACTTCCCTGCTGGATCTTTGGTACCTCCGTGCACTAGAGAAAACGTTATCGTTGTTCTTGTTTCTGCCATGTTCCTGACTCTTGCCTACGTTTCTCGACCTTTTCCACTTGCCCTGACCTTGCCGCCTGTCCCCGACTACGTCTACGCCTCACGATTCTGTTACCACGCGCCAACCTCGGTGCCACCGCAAACATGTCACGTCAGGGGTAGAGACCTGGTAGACTCCCGCCGCAGCAAGTCCATCCCGCTGTGTGGCGGTCTCTGGTGAAGGACTACTTAGATTCCGCGCCGGCATGGCTTACACAATCGACTTGCGGTGGTCTAGAGGATAACTATTCGGCCGTTAATAGGTAGTATATAGGGCCAAGTTATAGAAGGTAGGCAGGTATTAGGGAAGCCAGTTATCGCCAGGTAGTGTAGTATATAGGGGCCAGTTATAGTAGATAGGGTGCAGAGTAGGCCAGTTTACGCAGGTATGGGTGTATATCGGGTCAATTATAGAAGGTAGGCAGGTATTTCGGCCGTTATAGCAGGTTAGGCAGTATTTTGGGCAGCTTATAGAAGCGTTGGGTGGTATATAGTGCCAGTGATAGCAGTAGGGTGGTATATAGGTGTCAGTTATTGAAGATAGGTGTTCTTAAGGCCAGTTACAGCAGGTAGGTGTATTTGGGCCAATGTTTAGGCAGGTAGGCAGATATATAGGGCCAGTTCAGCACGGTAGGGTGGTATTTGGGCCAATTATAGCAGTTAGGCAGATATTATAGGGCCAGTTACAGCGGTAGGGTGGGTATATAGAGGCCAATGTATAGCAGGTAGGCAGGTATATAGGGCCAGTTATAGCAGGTAGGGAGGTATATAGGGCCAGTTATAGCATGTACGGCAGCATATAGGGCCAGTTATAGCAGGTAGGCAGGTATGTAGGAATATCGCAAAACAACTCTGGCGTCGGTAATTGCCATTAAGCAGAATTCAATATTAAAGTACAATTTTAATAGTATTTTTATAACATTCCACAACCTTTGGCTTTAGCCATTCAGGAATTCAACATGGAGCATATTCCGCCAGTTTTGCTTTTTGCCATCAATTTCCTATACATACAATTGTACGGGACAACAGTAAAAACTAAAACCGACCACGGTTTTTGCGCAAATCAGTGACAAAAAACGTAGTCCTGCATAGGAGAAAAAGCCATCGGCTTTCCTTGGTTTTTATCCTATGTGGCCCTAGCCTTACTTCTTCCTAGCAGAATTACTGTTTTCAGTGTTGAGTAGATGACTCAAACCACCAGCTGAGGTCTAAAGCTGTTTCACAAGAAATGCCAAGATATTCATGTAAAGCGGAAAACTCAGCGGTTAGAGGAAAGCCCAACCACCACCTTGATTAGCAGTATCTGTTTACCATGTGCTTCTCTTCAGCTAACTGGGTGGTCTGCATGCACCATGCTGAACACAAACAATACTTTTCTCTTTCATTCCTGCCAGTGCTAGCATACTGGATCCAAAATAAAGAGGATAGATTTGGACATGAATGAATATACTGCTAAAGAAACAACTTAAAATGTCTGCTGATTTATGGTTTTGTGCTCTTTTTAGTTAATAATAAACTTCTTGTTTTACAATATTCTTTCTTAGGAGATCTAGTTCATTATACATATATTTAATGTGATATGGTGCACACCTTTTTCTTGGTCTGCCTAGACTTGCTTATAAATTCCTGTGGTGGCCTCTGTCGAAAATAGAACTTTGCAATAGATAAAGGGCAAAGATGAGCAAACAGAAGGCACCCTTGCAATGTACTGTCCCTGTATTCTTGCCTCAAACAATCATAGCTAGGATGGGATTACCCACTAGAATGTGGTGAATGTCTTCATAACTTAATTGTTAATAGATGTAGTTTTCACTTCTGGGACCTGCACTTCACTAGACCAGAGCCTCTTATACCATTCTGCCTGTGTGGTGACTGGGCATTGTAGGATCCAGAGGAGAGGGTGGAAGCAGAGGTTACTGGATTAGAGGCTGCTACCAGTGTCGGACTGGGAGGTCTGGGGCCCACAGGGAAATTGATCTTGGGGGCCCACCCTACTGTACATGAAAATATTACCGGCCTCTCGGACATGAATGCGCACATTTTACCACATAATACAGTGTGCAACAAAGAACTGTATTGTGTAGTACCCAATACTAGGGAGTCACAGATCTGTCTATCTCAGACATATGTCAGTCTAGCATATCATAGACACATGGCTAAGTAGGTCCATCCATATCCCCCTCCACCAGCCCACATACAATATCCCCCTCCAATAGCCCACATACAATATCCCCCTCCACGTTTCCCTTGGTCACGCACCTCACCACCTTCTAAAATAAACACCAGCAAGAAATTAAAAGTGAAACTCATATCACAGGATCAGGTGTTCCCTCACTTTTACAATCAGGGACAAGTGTACACTGCCACTAAACTAACACCGATATAACCTACACCACCGCCATATAGAGACCACACATGTGGTCCCAAACCAGCTCAGATCACATCACAATACAGTGAATACAGCACTGGATCCAATATAGAACCAAAGTAACCCCTGAAATCAGGGACATCACCGAGATGTCTTATCTGATGAGTCGTTCTCTTTATGAGTCGTATTTATTCCCTTTTTCTTCTGCATCCGTTCCACCCCGCCCTGAAAGACTTGCCCGGCCACACCTCATTCCTGCAGAAATTACACAAATATCTTCGAATCCTCAATTTTCCAGCATCTCTTCACCTATTCCCACCTCTGTACAAACTTCCCAGAGGTGGGAAAACAGGTATGAGCCATAACTTAGAGGCCTAGTATCCTAAAGGGTTGAAGGGTGGGGAGAGAACTAACCCCCTGGAGATAATGCTACAACTATGGGCTGCTCCCCTCTCAATTATAAATTTCCAGGTACTAGGCAAATGGGAAAGGCCCTAGGTAACAGATAGGCCCCATTTTAGGTAGGTAGACCCCCACTGCATAAGTTAGAAGGCCAGCCCCAAGTAGGTTGGTGGGTACCTAGCCATGGGTGGTAGGTAAATAGCCTCCAGGTAGATAAGCAGGCCCTAGTTAGGCAAGTTGATAGGCTACAGGTAGGTTGGTGGACCCCAGTTAGGTAGGTAGGTGTTGGTGAGCCCCAGTTAGTTAGGTTGTAGGTAGGTGGTTGCCCCTAGTTAGGTAATGCTGTAGGTAGTTAGGACCCACTTTAAAATATGCTGCAAGCAGTTAGGGACTCCCTTTAGGTAGTATAACAGGCACTTAGGTCCCCTTAGGTAGTATACAGGGCAGTTTTGGGTCCCCCTTTAGGTAATATACAGGCAGTTAGGGACTCCTTTAGGTAATATACAGACAGTTAGGGCCTCCCTTAGGTAGTATACAGACAGTTAGGGTCCCCCTTAGGTAGTATACAGGCAGTTAGGGTCCCCCTTTAAAGGGAGTATAACAGGCAGTTAGGGTCCCCCTTTAGGGAGTATACAGTCAGTTGGGTCCTCCCTTAGGTAGTATACAGACAGTTAGGGCCTCCCTTTAGGTAGTATAACAGGCAATTAGGGCCTCCCTTTAGGTAGTATACAGGCAGTTAGGGCCTCCCTTTAAAGGAGTATACAGGCAGTTAGGGTCCCCCTTTAGGTAGTATACAGGCAGTTAGGGGCCCCTTCAGCTAGTGTGCAGGACGTCAGGGCCCCCTTTAGCTAGTGTGCAGGACGTCAGGGCCCCCTTTAGTTTTTAGGTAGTCAGGGCCCCCCTTTAGTTTTTAGGTCGTCAGGGCCCCCTTTAGTTTTTAGGTAGTCAGGGCCCCCCTTTAGTTTTAGGTAGTTAGAGCCCCCTATAGGTAGTCAGGGCCTCCTTTAGTTTTAGGTAGTCAGTGCCCCCCTTAGGCTGTCAGGGCCCCCCTTAGGTAGTCAGGTCCCCCCTTAGGTAGTCAGGGCCCCCTTTAGGTAGTCAGAGCCCCATTTAGGCAGTAAGGGCCCCCTTTAGGCAGTCAGGGCCCCCTTTAGGCAGTCAGGGCTCCCTTTATGTTTACTTAGTCAGGGCTCATTTTAGCCAGTCAGCGCCCCCTTTATGTTTAGGTAGTCAGGGCCCCCCTTAGGCTGTCAGATCCCCCCTTAGGTAGTCAGGGCCCACCTTAGGTAGCCAAGGCCCCCTTTAGGTAGTCAGGGCCCCATTTAGGTAGTCAGGGCCCCCCTCAGATTGCCAGGGCCCCCCTGTAGGTAGTCAGCGCCCCCCTCGAGGTAGTCGGGGCACCCTTAAGTAGCCAGGGCCCCCCTGTCGGAAGTCAGGGCCCCCTGTAGGGAGCCAGGGCCCCCTGTAGGTAGTCAGGGCCCCCTGTAGTTTGCCAGGGCCCCCTGTAGGTAGTCAGGGCCCCCCTGTAGGTAGTCAGGGCCCCCCTGTAGGTAGTCAGGGCGCGCCTGTAGGTAGTCAGGGCCCCCCTGTAGTTTGCCAGGGCCCCCCTTAGGTAGTCAGGGCCCCCCTGTAGGTAGTCAGGACCCCCTTAAGTAGTCAGTGCCCCCCTGTATGTAGTCAGGGCCCGCCGGCTTCTATTGCCACCCTGCATAGGGGGCGCGGTGATGTGATGTCACCGCGCGCCTACGTCACGAGTAGGGGCCGGCGCATGGAAGGCTTAAGGCCTAACACCTTCAGCCTGCCAGGGAGATCAGCGGAGCGCAGCGCTAGGGGCGCTGCGCTCCGCTGACACCGCGCAGCCCTGTCTCTGAGCGCTCGGGACGCAAGTCCTGGGCGTTCAGTGACCGGATGCGGGAGCCGGGCCCTATGGAACGACAGCACTGCCTCCGGGGCCCACAGCAGCTCGGGGCCCACCGGGTGATCCGAGCCTGGCTGCTACTCTGGTCACAGTTTGGCTCCAAACTCCATAAAATAATTGCAAAACAATGCCGTATATTTAGCAGTGCACACTTTATAGCCCCAGCCTTTAGGAGTACCTTGCTTGGGACTCCCCTATTTTCAAAAACGTACAAATACCTGAATGGAAAAACTTTGAATTTTTAACTTCCATTTTTTTTAAATTTTGGTTTGCAAAAAGACATAGTTCTATGACGAAAACCCTTTTTGGGCAATAAAAAACCTTTGAAAACGTGGCAGTACTTAGCTGAAATTGTTCTCCTGTTTAGGGGTGAGTGATGTCCTATTTGATAGTGGACCCGACCCTGCTGAGTTGGCCCCCCAAAAGGGGCCGCCATGCAATGAGCAAAACGTTTGGGGAAAGCACCCTTTTTTCTCAAGCTTTGCGTTGAAAAGGGGCACGTCATCTTCTTTATTCCCCCTGCCCCCATGATTACACGGGTTGTGAAATGCCCTTTTTTTCTAAAACTAAAAACAATTTTACTAAAAAAAAACCGGGTTAAAAACCCAATAAAAATTTTTTTAAAGTTTTAAGGGGAAAAAAAAAGGGTTTTAATTGGGAGCAAATTTATAAAAGTGAATAAGTTACAAATAGAAACGTAGACTCAAAAAACTCATTTAACCCCCTTTTGGTGAAATTGGGTACCATTGTTGCAACCCAAATACGCCTCCCTCTGTAGAAAACCTATTTTTGTTTTTTGGCATATACCCTGAGATTTTCCCAATTGGGTTCAAGAACCCCACCAATTTAAATCACAGATATTATTTGGTATTAAAAATTAAAAATTTTTCCCCTACATTTTGTTTCACCCCAAATTTGGGGTTTACGCGACCCTATCTTTTTTTTTTTTTAAAATTTCTAAAAGCACTTTTATTTCCCCAAATCCAAATTTCTAAAAGGGGGGGCGGGGCCCTGTCCTATTTCCCCAATTTGTACATGGCCCATTTTAAAGGAAAGATTACGTTTTGCTAGTGCAACAAAAATTTCCCTTTTTAAAATGGTATAAAAAACCCCAAATGTGGATTTTTTAAAATTTGGGTTAAACCCCTTTAAATAAAAAGGAACAGTTGTTGCCAATAGACAAGGATGGGGCCCCCAAATTACTTTTTATTTTAGGCAAGTAAAGGGTGTAAAAGGGGCTGTTCCCTATTTGTTTTGAAAACCATTTTTATATATGAAACGTGGTTTTTTTCCCAAAAAACAGATGTCCAAACTTGGGGTCCAATTTTTGCAAGTGCCTTTTTTGATTAATGGTTTTTTTATGATTTTAAGAATGTTATCAAACGGGGGAAAATTTTAAAAATTTCAAATCTAGGCTTTTTGTTTATTCGTTTCCCTTTCCCTTTAAAAAAAAATTTTCTCTATTTTTTGCTTGTTTCTAAACCTTCATTTTTTTTGGTTTAAAATTTAGTTACGGGTTTCCCCTTTTCATTCGTATGTGGGGAAAGCCAGCCGCTTCAGCTTTTTGGGAAAAACATATTTTCTATCGGTTCAAATGAAACCCTGAACCCCTTTTAGCCCGTTCACAGTGAGATTATTGATCTCATCAAAAAGGGCATGGGGAAAAAAATTTTTCACGTAGGCTACAAAGGGGAAAAAATACTTTATCCAATAATTTTCAAAATGCCCCTTTAAAATTGGGAGTGCCCCACGTTATTTCCCCCGGTTAGGGGTACCCCTTTCTTAGACTCCCCTAATCAATTCAAAAAGTAAACCGATAGATTTTTTGGGTTTTTTCAGCAAGCTGAACCCCTGGGGCTTTCCCTTCCCGAAAGAAAAGGAAACTGTAATAATTAAAACCAAAAAATGGAACAGCTGATGCGCAAAAAAAACCAGTTTAACCCCTACAATTTCGTCGACTCTAAACCCGATTGTGGGAAAACCCCAAGAATACTTAGAGGGTTTTAGGACAATCTTTTAAAAAAATTTTCCTTAAAGAAGGGCCAAGAATATAGAGAAAAATGGACTGCCATATCCCAAACCCATATTTTTGGATCTAAACTCCTAAAAATATACGGGGCACCTTTCCCGTTCCCAAAGAAAAAATACTAAAACAGGAAATTGAAATTTGTGATAATGAATATAAATTGACGTGATATCCCAAACCCAAAAAGAAAAAACGCATTAAAAGAATTAAAAACCAAAGTGGAAAAGCTACGATCTTAAATACTACAGAATAAGTTGAAAAAAAAATGAAAGAAAAATACCAAAAAACTATCAAATTTAAAAGAGTTTGTTTAATTGGTCTGAAATAGAATTTAGTAAGCGAAAAACAACGAAAATTTAAATAAGAGAAGTGACCAAAACCCCCTGAAATGTCAAGTAATAAAACAGACACCTTTGAAAAATCACAGCGGCGAACAAGACCCAAACCTTTTTTTTGAGATGTTGAATTCAAAAAGACGAACCAAAAAAACACTCCCCGTCCAACCCCGAAAAAGGGGGGAGGGGGTCCCCTTTTCCCGGGGGTAAAAAAAAAGAGAAGAAGAAAGTAAATTCCGTTTTCCATAAAAAATCTCCACCCCATACGTTGAAGCTGAAAAAACTAAACTCCTAAACAAAGGAATGAATTATGTTTCCCCTGAAACAAAAAAATTTTCTTTTTCGATTTTAAATGGGATTTCCCACCCAAAATTTTGGGCGGTCCCAAATTTGGTTAAGATGTTCTAAAAAAGAAAAATCAAGATAGGGGTGGAAAAAAGGGGGTTTAAAAACTATCAAGGGGTTTAAAAGTAAAAAAAAAACAGTTTGATTCCCTTTTTCAAAACTTAAAATTTGGAAAGTATTTTTTTTTTCAATTGGTCATTTTAAAGAAAGCTACTAAAAAATGGGAAAAAATGCTCCCTACGGACAAAGATAAAAATTTCCCTCCCCGAGGGAAGAGCACTTTCAGGGTTTTGTTTTCAAAATAGGGGGTTAAAACATAAAAAAAAACCCATAAAGGGGGGGCAACGTTATCATGGGCCAGAAATTTTATGGTTTAAAAAAAGCGAAATGGCTTAATTAAACTTTAGATTTGAAGTGTATAGGAAAAATTTTCCTAAAGATCCACCATTGAAAATTTTTCCCCAAAAAAATTTATACATTTTTGGAGGGAAACACCTTTCTTCCCCAAACCCTTTTTTTTTTAACTTAAAAACAAA
The DNA here is from genome assembly GCA_025379985.1 of Phyllomedusa bahiana. Lineage (NCBI taxonomy): Eukaryota > Metazoa > Chordata > Amphibia > Anura > Hylidae > Phyllomedusa > Phyllomedusa bahiana. Next base: position 19,905 of record JAODAL010041479.1, on the reverse strand, counting down.
AAGAATTTATTTAAAAGTAACCCTCCTTTGGTTCCTAAAATCTAAATTTTGTTTCCAAAGGTGGACAAGGGCCCCAACCCTCGCCCCCCATGTAGACCCATCGTGTCTGGCCATTGGGGGTTCTTTTTTGAGCCCCTGGCAGTTTACATAGATTGGGTTTTCCCACAGAAACCCTAAAAAAAAAAGAACCTTTTTTGTCTTTCGATACTAAAACCCCAAAAACTCAAAAAAATTCCCAAAAATTGGATGTATGACGTACGTTCAATTTAAAACTTGGAAATTAAATCACTATTACACAAAAGTACCTTATGAAATTTGGGGGGGGTACAGGCAGTAAGGAAGCTTAAAGCATGAGTAACTTTAAAACCCAAAAGGACCCCATAATCTTTTTGGGTTTACGTTATTCGATTTGGGTCTGCCAAAAAACTATTTTTTGATTTGGGAAAAGAAAATCTTTTTTCCGATCCGGGTTATCTATGGGCTCGCCGTCATGGCCCCAGTGGAGCCAATCTTTTAGATTAAGGTTTGAAATTTTACTCAAAGTAAAATAAATTCGGAAAATTTTTCCAACAAAATAAAGTTGGAGGCAGCGTTATGTCGATGAAGTCCCTCTTTAAAGTGGACGGGGGTTTTGGGAAAAACCTTAAAAATTTAAATTTTTTGGGGTTTTCTCAAATTTCCGACTTTCCCTTGATTTAAAATTTTGCATTTAAAAATCGAAGGGCGAAATAGAATTTTTGAAAAGGTTTTAAAATTTTTAGGGACTCAAAATAATAATAAAAATTCCCAAACAACCTTTATTCAAAAAACCCCCCAGAAAAGCAATAACCATTCTCCATCGATCAGTTTTACTACCCCTTCAATATTCTATGGCATTCCCAAAAGCCAAATGATAAAAGGGGGCCCTCGCATTTTTTTCAATATTGAATTATGTTTTGGGTTTTTAAAAAGCAGGAAATTTTGGGGCCCAAAAAATTTTTTGAAAGAGGTTTACAATTTTGGGAAAAAAAATTGGGACCGATAGGTTTAGAAATCAGAGGGAAAAAATAGGGAAAGAAAAGTTTCTTTAAAGGGGGGAAAAAACGAATAAACAACGCCTAGTTTTAATTTATTTCCACGTATGATAAACATTCTAAAATCCTAAAAAATGCCCTTAATCAAATTGGCATTGCTTTTCCCAAACTGAACCCCCGTTTGGAATCTGTTTAGGGCCCCCAAAACCCCCCCTTTTCATATATTTAAACCCGGGTAAAAAAAAATAGGCAAACAAACCTTTTACACTTGACTTGGGCCCCACACGATTTCCCAAAGAAAAAAACTTCGGACAAAACGTAAAAGGGACCCACAAAACCATTTTCTATGTTCAACAACTGTTCCGAAAATTAAAGGGGTTTAACAATTAAACTCCCACATCAGGGTTTTGATTTCCCCTTAAAAGGTTTCTTTAGTTGCAATAGCCAAAAACGTAATCTACCCCGTTAAAAAAATTTTTCCCTTTAGCAAAATGGTAATAGGAAAAAAGCCCAACCACCCCCCCCGTGAGAAAACAGGATAGGGGGAAAATAAAAATTTCTATTTTGAAATTTTAAAAAAAAAAAAGATGCTCAGAAAGTTTCCCACAAAAATTGGTTGGGAAAAAACTGTAATTTAAAATTTCAAAGAATACCAACATAATATCTGTGATTTACGTTGGGGGTGTACTTGAAAAAGTGAAAATCTCAGGTTTTATGCCAAAATAAAACTAGGGGTTTCTACAGAGGGGTGTATTTATTGGGGAAAAATGGGTAAAATTTCACCAAAGGGTTAAAAAGGTCTTTGAGTCTTTCGTTGCCAAAATTTTTAAAAATTATGCCACTTTAAAAAAAAATATGCCTTTCCTAAACCTTTTTCATGTCCTCTAAACTTGAGATATTTATATTGTTTTTAACCCGGGGAGGTTAGTATAAATTTTTTTTTAGGGGTTTTGATAACATAAAAGCACCCTGTGCAATCAAGGCCAGGAAAAAAGGAAAGGGTAAAAGTGCCTTTACAACGCAAGGGTTTTGGGGAAAAGGAAGGGGTGCCCTTTGAAACGTCGCGGCATTGCATGGGGGCACTTGGGCCCGCAAATCAGCTTTATCGGTCCCTACTAGTTTACCCTGGGGGGTAAACACTCACCCCCTCCTTAAAAAAGGGGGAAGAATTTTCAGTAAGTACTGCCCACGTTTTCATATGTTTTTTTTTTGCCCAAGGGGTCTTTTTTCATAGAACTATGTCTTTTAAACCCAATTTTAAAAAAAAAGAAGTAAAAAATTCAATGTTTTGTCCATACAAAAATAGGGGTTTCCCTTTTTGATTTGGTTTCAAAAATCCATCAACCCCCCAAAAAACCCCAAGCTTCCCCGGCTTCCCCGGGTTCCCGTGAAGAGGGGGTTGGGACTTGGGAAAGGATGGTGGGGGTAGTTTTTCCCCCGAGGAAAACCCCTGGTGGTCCTTCCTTCAACCCGCCCAAAAAATGGTGTTGAGGTGCCTTTTATGTTTGGTGGGAGAATGGCCCGGCAGAGGGAAAAAATGGGGGCAAACTTTTGGTTTTCAAAGCAGGGTTTCTTTACTAATTCCAAGGTAAGGCTAAGGCCCAAAGGAAAAGGGTTACTTTTAAAAAAGGGAAACTTTCTTCCCCCGGGCCCCCTTAGCCATCTACAGGTAGCATTGATTCTCTCAAACAAAAGTTTCCCTTTTCCCTTTTAAAAGCCTTCCCGATCTGGGGGTATCTTCTCAAACGGGGTATTTGGCTAGGCCAGGGCAAACGGTCCCAAATGCCCGGGGGTCCGGGGGGGCCCGATTTTCCTCGTGAAACACATAGGGAAACTAAAAAAGTCCTGTTAGGCCAAACTTTAAGGCCCCCACACCAACCCGCATATGACAAAATACCGTTGGGGAAATCTAACATGTTGCATTAACCCCCAAACCTGATTTTTAAAGGACGGTAAAAAAAAAACAGGTTGTATAACCCCCAAACACGGGAATTTTTTTCCCCTACTGTCTAGGGGAAAAACATTTGACATATTTAAATTAGGGATAAATGGAGATTGGGACGCAGACCCCCTTGCAGCCATAAAGGAGGCCAAGGAGAGGACTGCAGGGGTTGGAACCGGGGGAAGCTGCGGGGGTTAAAGGCAAAGCTGATTAGGGGAAATAAAAAAAACGCTAAAAGCGTTTCCCGGGGAAAGTAGTTAGCGTTTTTTTTATTCCCTGTCTTTTGGCTTTTTACTAATTTTCTTCTATTCACTGCAAAATTTTGGGACATTTTCCTATTTTTTTTATTTTTTCTATGGGTAATAAAATTTTAAATGGTTTTTTAAAATTATTTTCCCCTGGGGGGCTTGGGGGGTACTTTTCATCTGGATTTTTTGGCCCTCCGACTTTTGGGGGACCCCGTTTCACCCCCATTTCTTAGCGGGAACTGGGGTCAACCCCTTTTGGACTTTTGTTGTTTTTGAAATGACTGTTTACTGATATTTTTTTTTGGGTGGAAAAGGTAAATTATTGAATAGCTTTTCCCATCCTGAAGTGGGCGCCTCCCCCTGATGGTTTTTCGGGCTGCTTACGAAAGGAATGGGGGGACCCAACATAATTTTTTTATTTATTGAAAATCTAGAAAGAAACATATTTTAAAAATTATGTGCCCCACCCTTTTTTCATAACTAGCCAAGACAAAACAAGCAGCTGGAAGCTAATACTAAACCAAATTTTAAAAGTATCCCCAAGGGTAAAGTTTTACACGGGTATTGGGGCGCGTACAGTAGCCCCAAAAACCCGGGTTTTGGGAGCACGGTTTCTTTCCCCCAAAACACTGCAAAATATTGGACATGTCCCCTTCCCCTCCCCCGGGGGCGCGATGCGATTGTAAATTTGTACGCCGAGGAAAAATTGTAATTCATAGCTCTCTAGGGAAAACCTTTTAATTTCCCCTAATTGCGGCTCCCCATTTCGCCATGTAGAAGCGCAAATTTGGCCCAAATGCGTTTCGAATTTTTTTAAAAAATAAAACCCGGGGAACATCCCCCCAAAATAAACCCCCCTGCAGCTGCCCTGGAAATGGACCATCCCATTAGATGATCCCTTTTGTATAACCCCATTTTACTCCCTACCCCGAGTAAATGAGTACTAAGTAAATAGCGTGACCCCACTCAGACAAAGGGCGACATGTATGAACGGGGCTGCGGCAGAAGTCTGTCGTATTTTCAGCCCGACATCAGGCACAACCCTGTTCGCATTAGTGTAATACTTCCCATACGCCAGTATCAGGCGCATTACAGAGTGCAAGCGTCACTTTTTAATGTGCTTGATTTCGGGGCGTGCGGGAGGTGGGGTGAACTAGAACCGTACGAAGCTATAGATTTATAGCTACACTACAGCAATTCTAGGCGCATTACTGCTAGAACAGGTACACCACTTTGAAAGTGGTGTACCTGTGCCAGAAATGTCATCTTAGTGAAAGAATGCACCTGATAAATCAGGCGCATTCTATGCTATTATAGTGCGCATGAAATTTGGCATTTAAACGACAAATTTCATACATGCCGCCCAAAGTGTCTGGCTCCCCATCCCCAAATAAAATAATTTTGGGAACTGGAGAAAAATGCAATTGCGCTTTTGCTTTTGGATTTTGTTTTTCGGTTGTATATACCGTACAGTTTAATTGACATGTCATGGTTATTCTGCAGATCAGTATGTATACAAGGGCCAAAAAAAATGCCACATCATCACTCATGTCACCAGTAAATAGTGACTAGTACCACCATGTTACTGACCAAGCTAGTATACCAGAACCAATATTACCAATAATAACAATATACTAAGACTAATAATGCCGCCACATATCATTCCCATGTTGTGAGTAATACCACTATATGGTTACTCACAAAAACAGTATTCTAAGACCAATATCCCCAATAATAACAATATACACAGACAAAATAATACAGCTGTATCATGAACACATATCACCACCATAAAGTTACTGCATCATACCATTGTACTGTTACTAAATCTAAACCATTACACTAAGACAAATATTACCACTTGAAGGAGTGTTCCGGGACTTACAAAAGATTTCTAACTTTTCCAGCACCTGTTACTCATATCTATACAAACTCCCCCACTGCGGTCAGAATGGTAATAATGCCCTCTTTAGTGCCCCACACAGCAGTATTCCCAAACAGATAAAGTGCCCCCAGGCGGTTAAAAAACATCAATTTGTGCCACCAGTAGGTCAGTAGGTAGAACCCCAATATAGTAGATAGACACACCCTATATAGTCAGTAGTCCCCCCAAATTAGACAGACAGATAAGTAAGCTCTCCTTTTAGAAATGTTTGACCCTCCAAGTTAGTTAGACAGATAAGTAGACAAAATCTTCCTATTAAGTAGATAAAGCCGGCATTAGGTTGATAAGGCCCCCCCCCCCCAATGACATAGATAGATGTAAATAGGTAGGCCCCCATTAGTTATGTAGGCCTCCATTAAGTAGGTAAGCCTACATTAGACAAATAGGTATGCACCCCATCAGGTAAAAATGTCCACCATAAAATAAGTAGTCCCCAACAGGTAAATAGATAAGTCTTCTTTATTTAGGTTTAGGTTGACCTATTTTAAAGTAGACTCTCATTACTTAAGAATGTTGGTAGGCCCCCTATTAGGTAACTGGATAGGTGGGGCTCCGTGTAGTTAGATAGGAAGGGCTCCTGGCCGGTAGATAAGTAGCTCCCATGGTAGTTAGGTAGGTAGTGTCCATGAAAGTTAGTCAAGTAAGGGTCCATGTAGTTAGATATGTAAAGCGCCATGTACTTACGTAGGTAGGGATCCTGGTAGTTAGGTCGGTTGGTAGGTATATAGTCCCCCAGTAGGTAGGCAGGTATATAGGTCCCTTTTGTAGAACGGTAAAGGTTCCCTCAGTAGATAGGTATATAGGCCTCCATTAGTAGGTAGGTGTAATGGTTCGGTGGATTCGCCGGACCACCGCAAGCGATGATAGTTAAGCCACGTCAGGGAGCGGAGTCTAAGTAGCCCCCGGTATTCACCAGAGCCCGCCGCAAAGCGGGATGGACTTGCTGCGGCGTAAGGCTACCAGGTCGTTACCCCTGACGTGACTTGCTTGCGATGGCGGCCAGGGTAATGCGTGGTGCAGAATTGTAATCCAGAGGCGTAGTTAAGCCACGCCAGGAAACGGAGTCTTAGTAGCCCCCCGGTATTCACCAGAGCCCGCAGCAAAGCGGGATGGACTTGCTGCGGCGTGAGGCTATCAGGTCACTAACCCTGACGTGACTTGCTTGGGATGGCGGCCGGGGTACAGCGTGGTACAGAAACGTAATCCAGAGGCGAGTCGGGGACAGGCAGAAGGTCAGGACGGGTGGCAGAGGTTCGTGGTCAGAGACAGGCAGACGGTCAGGGCAGGCGGCAAACAGGCAAGTTCAGGAAACGTAGCGGAACGGACTGGTACACGGATAATCAATACGGAACTCCAAACTCTCTCTAGACAAACTAAGGCACACCAACAATCTGGCAGAGAGTGCAGGGGGCGTATACCTTAAATAGGACCAGCGGCCGGCAATTGACCAATTACCAGTGCGCTGGCCCTTTAAATCCAGACCAGCTGTCGCGCGCGCCCGGCGGCCGGGACAGGCAGGAGCAGCGTGCACAGGAGCGTGGATGGGTAAGTGAGCAGGCTCCGGGCAGCCCCCATGACAGTAGGTATATAGGCCCCCTTAGTTGGTAGATATATAGCCTCCCATCAGGTAGGTATATAAATCTTCTCACTAAGTACATAGGTATATAGACCCCTCAGTATTTAGGTATATAGGCCCCCTCAGTATTTGGGTATATAAGCCTCCACCATTAGGTAGGTGTATTGATCCCCTAAATAGGTAGGTATATAAGTCCCTTAGTAGGTAGGTTGGAATATAGGTCCCCATTAGGTAGGTATATAGAACTAACAAAAATGTAACAAAAATAATGAATTTAAATTTACTGAAAAACAATGTTATGGATATTAAAATACTTCTCATATTCCCTGTAGATTGCATGGGTGATCAAATTTTGCAATTTTAAATAAGCATGAAAAATGGCTGATAATCAATTCTCCATCTTGTATCAAGCTCTTTTTTCTATCTGTCTCAACTCAAACCCACACTTTGCAAACCTCCCCCCACTTTGCTTTTCTCCTTGCATGCTGTTTTTCTTACATGCTCAGATATTCTGACTGTGAACATATAACTGATACTGATATGCCATTTTTGTTGTAGTAAAACTGCCATTGTTAAAATGTCGAACAGTGATGGAAGCGAAGCTTAGGCAGAAAAATAGGCAAAAGGTCATAAGATAACCATATTTTCTGTCATGTGCACTAATCACTGACATATTAGGATAGTATGAATGATTCTGACATAATAACCGTAGTAATCAAAACTTAAGAATATAGTTGAGGGCGTATTTGTGTGATTGGATTAAAAACTGGCTGTTGGATCGTACTCAGAGAGTGGGGGTAAATGACTCCCACTCTGAGTGGTCCCCGGTTGTGAGTGGTGTGCCCCAGGGCTCAGTATTGGGTCCTCTTTTATTTAATGTATTTATTAACGATATAGTGGAAGGGATCAATAGCACGGTTTCGATTTTTGCAGATGACGCCAAGCTCTGCAGGGTAGTGCAATCTATGGAAGATACTCTGGACACACTGAGTGCTTGAGCATGCACTTGGCAAATGGGGTTCAATATGGATAAATGTAAGGTTCTGCATCTGGGTAGAAATAATCTTGTAACAGGTGTGGTAGTGGATCCACTGGACCTCCGCAAGCAGTGGTGTAAGCCTCGCCAGGGAGCGGAGTCTAAGTAGGTCCCGGTTTTCAACAGAGCCCGCCGCAAAGTGGAATGGACTTGCTGCGGCGGGATTCTACCAGGTCGCTACCTCTGACTTGACTTGCTTGCGGTGGCAGCCGAGGTGTAGCGTGGTACAAAATCGTAAGGCAGGCTCGTAGTCGGAGACAGGTGGTAAGGTCAGGACAGGAGGCAAAGGTTCGTGGTCGTGGGACGTAGGCGAGAAGGTTCCGTACACGGAAATCAGGACTAGACTAGAATAGACGCTTTCTCTGAAGGAAACAGGCACAAAAGATCCAGCAGGGACGTGCTAGAGGCGTTACCAATATATAGGGTCTGCGTCCGGGAATCAACCAATTACCGGCGCGCTGGCCCTTTAAATTTGAGAGACCTGAAGCGCGCCATAGGGAGCGGGGACACGAGCGCCATCCGGCAGGGGAACGCGAGGAAGCAGGAGCACGGCGGGGTAAGTGTATAGGTGCAGATGGGTGAGTGTGCCCGCGGCCTGGCACGCGAGTCGCAGCGCCTCTCTACTGCGGACCAGCGACCGCAGCAGGGCCACGAGAGCGCCCGCCGCCTGACCCATGGGCAGCGGGATCGCTCGTAACACATCTACAGCCATCATATGTCCTAGGGGGAGAAAAACTAGGAGAATCACTTGTTGAGAAAGATCTGGGTGTTCTTATAGATCATAGACTACAGAATAGCATGCAATGTCAATCAGCTGCCTCTAGGGCAAGTAAGATATTGGCGTGTATTAAAAGAAACTACTAAGAAGATAAATGCCTATGGGTGCAAATACAACTTTAAAATATAACCTTTATTAATAATGTTAAAAATAAATACAAAAAATGACTAGAATGACAAAAAACGGAGCACCCTACCCGAAAAGTGTATCGTGGAGAATTTTTGGCCTCTACTAAGACAGAACCCTGATATAGCTGAGTTCATCGATGAGGTTCCCCGCATTACATTTAGACGGGGAAGAAAGATTGGTGATTCCTTGGTTCATAGCCATTTTACTCCTCCTTGTGTACCTCAATCTTGGTTGCATAGCAAAATCACGGGCACCTATAGATGTGGTAAATGTAAAGCATGTGGATTTATTTCAGTGTCCAAAACTTTTACCAATTAGACATCCGGAAAAATCTTTAAGATGTATTCCTATGCTACTTGCAAGACTAGAGGTGTGGTCTATCAGGCCTCATGCAACTGTCCCCAGATGTATGTTGGAAAGACGATCAGGGAATTTAGATGTAGAATCCTCGAGCATCTCGGAGACATTAAACATCATCGCGATACGCCCTTGGCACGCCATATGAATTTGATGCATAGTGACAACCCTCTGGCTATCTCTTTCTCTGTGATAGAGGTGGTTACTCCATCTCCGAGAAAAGGAGATTTTGATAGAAATCTGTTACAAAGGGAGACTTTTTGGATTTTTTGTTTAAGACTCTACAACCTCACGGCCTCAATGACTATTTTTCATGTGCATCATTTATTTAATTAATCAATTAATTAAGTAATTAATTAAGTTTTGCTTGTTTTTTTTATTGGTGTTCTGTATCTTTATATTTCTCTATTATCGTTGATTTTTTTTTTCTTATTTATGTGTATTTAGTATGTTTCATCTTTCTTATTCACATTAATTATTATTTAGAACATCCTACTATTATAATTTCTTGAATTAATGTAACGCTTCTAATTTTTTGTATTATTTTGAATCTTCCTGTTTAATTTCATTTTGCATTTGTCTGGCGTCCACAGTATTTTGATTTTACTATTTTATTAAGTTTGGTCTATGTGCACGGTCCCACTCGGGATGTGCCCTTTTTGTGGCGCCGTTAGGCCTCGTTCACACGGCTTATTTCGGACGGATTTGCCGACGGATTGACGATCGAAAAATCCGTCGGCAAATCCGTCCGAAATAAATCACAGCCTATTTTCTATTGATTTCAATAGAAAATACGGCTCGTCGTTCCCACGACGCAAAATTCCGTTCCGGATTGCCGCCGCGGATTGACGCCGGCAATCCAGACGGAACAACAATTGACATGTCAATTCTTTCCGGACGGATTCACCACCTACAATGATTGTAGATGGTGAATCCGTCGGGAAATCAGTTACAAATACGTGCCACACTTAGTGGCACTTATTTGCAACTGATTTTCAACTGATTTCAGAACGTATTTACATCGGAAATCCGTTGTAAATTCGGTCTGAAATAAGCCGTGTGAACGAGGCCTTACGAATCACATGCAATTGCTATGGGGCGCTTGCACCTTGGTGCCGTTATTACTCGCGTCCTATTACTATGGTGCACCTCTTATGATGTGCCGGCCATAAATTACATGCAACTGCTATGGGACGCTTATGCTGTGGCGCTGATGTGAGTCACGTCTTGTTACCATGTTGCGGCTCTTCTGAGGCGCCCATGTACACGGCTTTGGGTTACCATGGCTTCCCATTGTGTTAATGTATTCCGGGATCTTGATTGGGCCTTGTGGCGCCTGCGCATTGCCTCCCTCTGGACACCGAGTCTCGATGCTGTTGTTGCGATCTGTGGCGCATGCGCGGTGCCCTCTTCCGGACGGCGATGCCTTCTATCATTATTTAAGAATGGACTTCTCATGGGTATGTTTCCCTGCTTTCTTTTATCATCATCTGCAGGATTATCTGTCACTGCTTTTGCAGGACTATAGCGACTGGGACATTGGTATTTCCACTTCCTTATCCAAAGGACGTAAGCATTTGATCTGTATTTACATGTATTTGCTTATATGTGGTATTTATGTACTAAGGTATTTTCTTAGTATTGTGGCAATTCTTTCTTGTATCTCCTTTTCCCTGATGAACCCATGTTAAGTATGGGAGAAACACGTCGGAATATGGGGAATATGGTTATTGCCTGTATATATATTATTTAAGGAGTTGCAATATATGTCTTTTTTTGTCTGTGGTTGCTTTTGTTAGTCCCAAGTTTTGTCTGTATATTTAGGGGTGTGTAGATTATTTTGTTTCTAGTCCGTTTTACAATTTGTGGTAGGGTTTTCCCTGTGCGGGGGTGCCATTTTCGGGGGGGGGTGCTCCGTTTTTGTCATTTAGTCATTTTTTGTTTTATTTTTAACATTAAAAGGTTATTTTTGGGAGTTGTTCTGCACCCATAGACATGTATCTTCTTAGTAGTTTTTTTGAATTTTTGTTTTTTTGCCGGGTATCTTTATCTCTAGGTTTATCCTGCCTATTTATTTTCAGGAGTTGTGGTATTTTTTTTCGTGTTTTTAAAGGGCATGGACTCGGGTTAAGGATGTCATTTACCGCTGTAAAAAGCTTTTTTGGGGCGCCCTCACTTAGAATATCTGTTCATTTCGGGCCCCATTTTAAAAGGATTGTAAGGAACTGAGAGAGTAAAAAGACGAGCAATCAATTAAAAAGGGGAATAGAGACTTTTTAGAGGAGAGGTTGTAGAATTAACTTTTTTAAGTTTTGGAAAAGACGGTTTTGGGGGGAAAATGTTTAATTTTTTCAATATATAAAGGTCCCTAAAAAAAGTATGGGGAAAAATTATTCAGTTTTTACCCCCCAAAAAAACAAGGGACTTTCCCTTTTCGACTAGAAAAAAAAAGGATTAAATCTCAGGAAAAGAGCGTTTTTCACTGTAAGAACTGTGAATCTGTGGAAAGCCTCCCTGGGAGCGGGGCAGGGAGGAATGTAGAGGTTCAAAAAGGGTTTAGATAACCCCTGCACTAAAAATATAAAATGTGTATGTGCTATGTAAAATTCACCCGGGCGGTGGGGGGCTCTGGGGTCAAGATAGGGTCTCCAGGGAGCAGATTGGTTCTTGTTTGTGTGTTTCGGGGGCATTAACCAGTGGTGGGCTGTGTTAATGTTCTTTTCTCTCCCTTCACCCACTTTTCCCCCCCCTTGGTTAAACTTGGGCCGTGTCTTTTTTAAAACCTTTACTAAAATGTAACTATGTATTCAAAAATAATAATTAGCAAATTATAGTATGGTTAAATAATGAAGAGCTTTTTGCTTAAATTTGTTTTTTCCAAAAAAAGAGGTATACTGTTATTTTCAATAAGAACCTTAAAAAAAAGGTTATAAAAACTTGTGCACAACTTTTTAATAAATAAGAAAGAATGTATTGACATTTTCGATGCCTCTTGTTGACTTTCAGTTGGGGAGCCGGAAGAGGGGGGAGTGATGGTGGTTTAGCACTAAGTCCTCTCACATTTGTCATGGTGGCAGCATCCCAAAATTCTCATGCTTCCTTGGCCTCACACAGTGGTGGGAGAAAACCCGGAGTTGAAGTAGATGTAAAACAACCCCCAGTGCACATTCCATAATGGTGGTGGTAATGTATTGATGTTGCAGTGTTATAGGGAGATGCCCATGATGTTGTGCAGGAAGCAGGAGGCAGGCGAAGAGTTTATGTTTAAACAAGAACGGTCCTTTTTATTTACTGACAAGACCGTGTTTTTTGTACAAAGTGTGACAGAAAACACAGCCCTGCATCGGAAAAAAAAAACATAAGTTTTCGGTCCGTTTTTTGTCCGATGCAGTAGAGACATAGCCTAAGACCTATTGATAAACTTTAGTGGGTTTTCTCACCTATCTCCCCCTCCCATTACTCTCCATAGCAACTAGCTCTCCAATGATTGCACGCTGAACACTCTTACAAAATCACAGTGACTTAGCAAATCATCTTGTAGTACATATAGTTAACTCAAAGGCCATGTCTTCAGTGGTTAGAATACACAAGGAGTCCATAAGCCCAGGGGGGCGGGGGGGAGGGGTTAAACTCCTGTATACTACACATGTATATGCATATACACACTTCTGGTTTAATTTGGATACCACACAACGAGGTTAGGAGGACTTTGAAGCCTGCATGTCAACAACTAATAACAATACAACATTGGGGCAGATTTATCAACAGTTGGCCAGAATTGTTCAATGTGCGCCACAAAACCCGGTTTTCGCCCCCAATTTACTTGTGTTTTAGACAGTTTCAGGTGCTTCTGCGCCTTGTCTGACAAAGGGGGCATGGTTTCATAGAAGGGGCGTGTCTTAAATGCGACCAAAAAATTAGACAGAATTTTGTAGCAGTTTCTGGCGTAAAAGTAAGCAAATTATGGTTGTCAAAAGTTATAAAAATTTTAAATTTTTAAAAAATAAAAAATGTTATCTAATTTCACGTCTAAAAGTAAGACACTATTGATAAATCTGCCTCATTGTGTTTCAACTGAAAAATAAATAAAAAAACCTAATGAAACTGACCTGGACAAAAATGATGGTACCCCTAGAAAAAATTAATAAATTTTACTAAGTACAGTTAAACTAAGGATGCTCTGAATTAGCATACAGGGATCTTCAAATTTTTAATCATCACCCGCCCATTTTAAAAGGGGGAAAAAATAGTCAGTGTAAAGGGATCATGGGGTGTACCCCCATGAACATGGACCCAACGAAATCTTTGGGAAAAAAAACATAGCAAATATTTTAAAAAATAAAAGGGTTTTTAGATCATTTTCAAAAGCTTGATGTTTCCCCTTACTGCAGTTGCCATTTTATTCGACATTTAAAGGGCTATGGGACTGTAGCAAACCTCTCTGTATGGGCTTCAGAAGAACATGATGACAAATTGAATAACGGGGGGGTTTGAAATAAAAACCAAAGTGCCTATAATAACTTCCAGAGAGATTAGAGGTGGACTCCAAGTTCAAGGTACATCAGTATTAGATAGACTTAATGGAAGACGCCCAAGGAGAAAACCAAAATTGCAAGAAAAATCATAAAAAACCAAGACGGGAATTTCCCAAAAGATATTGAGAAGCCACAAAGCTTCTGGGACAATGTCCCTCTGGCAGTGAAAAAAAACTGGAGTTTTTTTGTAAAAGTCACATCAACAGAAAGTATAGGTCCCCCCTCCTAAATAAATTTCCCATATGTACAGTTGAATACGTATACTGCTTAAACCTTTTTCACTTTAAATTGCTTCATAAAAACCCAGAATGTGAAAGAACAGAGGAGTAATTTAAGTAGTGAAACTTTTAAATACACGGGAAAAAATATTTTGAATTTTGCATCTAAAAAAAAGGATGCTTTTTTTTATTTTTGTCTATCAGAGGAAAAAAAAAGGTGGATATGTAAGCTAATTTTAAGGAAAATAGTTTTGATGGGTGAAATAATAGGCTTTGGCAAATTTTTATTACATTGACCTGTTAGTATGTGGCAACTGAATCTTAAAATTGGTTTGTTTTTTTATTTTATTTTAATGGAAAAAGTTACTATGATGCTTTGAAAAGTTTAAACTGAAACATTGTGTCTTTTGTAACTCTGATAAATACGGGGATTGCCTCCTTTTAAAAAACAATTGCACCCCTTAAATAGTTTTAAAAAAAAAACACCCGATGTTTGGGTGTCTTAACAAACCATTCCATTTCAGATAACTTTGTAAAAAAACGGAATTGCATTAAAAACACCAAACAGCAGCATCTATAGGCACTAAAAAGGAAAAAGGGGGAATAAAAATTTTTTTTGGAAAACACATTTGCTATGTGAAATATATGAAAATTTGAGGTTTTTAGTGTACATTTTTGATAAAACTGTAAATGCCCACCTACTGTCGAAAGGTGCCCTCAATTCAGGTGGGAACCTACGTCTTGCGCCTCTCATGATATCTGTTTGACCCCCATTTTTTTCGGGGAAAAAGTTTCCAGCTAAAACCCTGATTGATTAAGGAACCCTGTGCAGGTGTGTGGAGACACAGACCAAGAGGGAACCACCAACCCCCCCATGAAAAAAACAAAATATGGTCACACAACCATTTAAAAGGTTAAATGTATAGGTGCTGCTGTGGGGCAGCCAAAAGTAATGCAAATCCAACACAAAATAAACAGGCCCTCTACGGGGCATTTAAAAAATGATCAAAAGGACATAATAATTTTTTTGGAAAAAGCATTAGTGCTACTGTGGAATTATAAAAAAATTTTGAGGTTCTAGTGTACATTTTTTATCAAAACTGTAAATCCCCCAACCTACCGGGCAAGGTGACCTCAATTCAGGGGGGAAAACCTACGCAACATGCTGCCTCCCCTGGTTTTCTGTTAGACCCCCAATTTCGGGGAAGAATTTGCACAAAATTCACATTAAAAAGAGGTTTACAATTTAAAGCCACTGTAAAAATAATATGTGCTCAATGTGCCAGCTCCAATTTATCTATATCAGCAAAAACTTTCTTCTCAAAAATGCTGAAAAAAGGCAGAATTTTTGGCTTCACCAAAAATATGTTAACAATAATCTGAACATTACTAACAGCAACTATGCTCCCCAAAAATTAACAGATTGGGTGCATAAAATAAAATTTTATACGTGGTCCCCAACAAAAATTATTAAATTTGGTTAAAACCATAATTCTGTGGAAAACTTAATTTTTCCAGAGTCCTAAAAATGTAAACCTGAAAAAAGTAAGAAAAATAAGCACACATTTTAATTTTTTTTAAAAACAAGTCTTTATTTTAACAATCAGGAGAAAGATATTAAAGGGTCCTTCTTGGCCTTTTGGTACTGGTGGATATAGCTGCCCAAAAGTAATTTTCCCCAATTTTTTACGGGTTTTTAAATTTGTCAATATCGTGTCTTATAATAACAGGTTTTTTGGCAGGGGCGTTGTAGGTCTAAAACTTGGGGGCACGGGCCCCTTTGTTAGTGGCGGGTAAGGGAAACTCGCGTCGCATGCATGAGGGGGCTTAGGCTGGAGCCCCTTTATACATCCTTCATGCCATTTAGATTTTTTCAGGGGCATCCATATGCATGAAGGGTTAATTAAACCCCGCCGCTAGCTTCCACAGCAGAGACTCTGTCTTGACCCCCCTTTGTGATGGTACCCCGACCAATCCCCCATCCTCCCAGCCCAGGGGCCTACAGCGTTGTCCCACTCCACCCCCTGCTGAATTCAAATTGGTTGCACCCTCATTTTCTTCTCAAATTTGGGCAAAAATGCCTCTTATATCTGAAAAACCCCCGATATATGTGGTGATGTGTTTAACTCCTAAATAACCAGCGTTTTTCCATTTTTTTTCTTCAATAGCCATAATTTTTTTTCATTGGTGCTGTTCTAGGCTCAGGGGCCTTTTGGTTTCTTTTTATTCAATTTTTTTGCACAGTGGGGAAAAACAAAAAATGTAGTTTTTTTTTTAAATTTTTTTTAGCAGTGTTTCATTGAGGGGGGGAAAATATCAGTTTTAAGCACAGGGTTTATAGCACCGTGATGCCAAATATGTGTTTTTTTTTACAATTTTTCATTGACAAGATTTGTAATGGGGAAAAAGGTTATATATGTGTTTTTTTGTGTTTTTTTTTTTTCACTTTTTACTTGCTGACCACTTTAATACATCAACTTTTCTCACTGAGATGGACACCTATAGTGTTTCGCCCCGGGAAGTATATACACAAATGCAACACCAGGTAAATATTGGCATGGTATATACTGTTCCCGTGTGTATATTCGTATTATTTATTACCCCACTCACCACTTTATATATATATATATATATATAAAATATAATATATATATTATATAATATATATTTTATTTTTATAATTTTCACACCACAATGACTTTCCCCAAAGGGACAGAATATACATGTATAATACTTATTGGGGTTAATTTGAGTATTACTGTCCCTGTGTAAGTCATGTATGTGTGTGTGTGGTATATATTAGTATCATAAGTGGGGTAGTGTGTATATAAAAATATAACTGCAATTTAACACAGGAACAGTATATACCATGTCCAATATTTAATGTTACATTTGTGTATATACTGTCCTTTGGGGAGTAATACTAATATATGTACCTCTGTACACAGGTCCCGTAATGATATAGACTGTGAGGGGGGGATAGCCCCCCAACCTCCTCAGGAATCCCTTAGCAGGGTCACTGGGGTCCTAGAAGTCCTGGGCTGTTTAGGCGCTTGGAAGACTTGAGGAAACCAAAAATCGTTTTTGGGTTTCCCTAGGATGGGGGCCGACGATCTGTGTAGGAGCCTAGGGAAAAGGGAGGGAACTTGTGTAGGTTCTGTAGTCCCGGGGGGGGTGGCAGGAGCACATAAGAGGAGAAGGGGGTGAACAGCTCCGAGGTGGTAAGCTCTGGAGGTGGGCGGAGCTTCTCACTGCAGCCGAGCAGAGGAGAGTGAGGAGACTATTTTTATTCGGGGCAGAAAGGGTTTTTCACCGGGGCTTCTGCCCCCAAAGATATGCCTAGCGACGCCCCTGGTTCTTTGGGCTTCGTAATAATTCTTTGGGGGTTCCCGACAACACTCTTCCCCAACTTTTCCCAAAAAGAAAAAATCCTTCATCTCCTAAAATAACTCATGGTCATCTTCACAACATTCCTCCCTTTTAATTGCTATGCTTTTTTTGACTTTTTAAGTTCTGTATCTTCTATTGTACTCCCTTTTTTGAATTTAAAATAATTTCCCATCATCTTTATCAACTTCCCTAATTTTCAGACCCAAAATCTGAACCAGTTTACAATTCCCTCTTGTTGTCATTTTCTGATGTGCCCCAGAAACATCTGATCTGCTGACAAAAACCAAATTATCATGACAGCGAATTTGAAAAAGGAAATATATTAACTTAAAGAGAACTGTCCCCATAGATTATGTCCCCCTGCTGAACAGCAAAACCTAGTGCAAACATGAGTTTCCCCGCGCTGTTTTCCCTTATTCTGAAAGATGCTGAGTCTTAGAGTATCTTTGCTCAAACTGGGCAGTTTGCAGCAAGAAAAGAGTTTTGTTTAATTCATACCCGCCCCCCCCTGAGGCGCCCCACCCCTCACAATGATGAAATATTTCTTTGAATTGGTTTTTAAAAGTGAAAAACTGTCAGGTGGGTGGGTCTAGCCCTTTGGGGGAGGGGTAATTTCCCGCTAAGAATTAATGGATCTTTTTTGGCTGAAAAATGCCAGATTGGGGATTAAGGGTGACATATTTGAAGGGGTGGCCCGTATTTCTGCTGTCCTTTTAGCTAAAAACGGTGCAGTCCTTTCTCTAGTCGGGTTCCCCAAATCCAGTCTCAGCCCCACCAACAGGTCATGTTTTCTGGCTTTCCTTAGCAGGACACTGATTTCATTTTTGTCACAGGTGATATAATTATTTCGTGCATTCTATGGGAGATCCTGAAAACAGACCCGTTGGGGTTTGGGGGTGGGATGGAGTTGGGGAAAAAATGCCTAGATGTATGAGCAAGGGGCACTCAATATTAGGGGCATTATGTGGCACCTGGACAATTTTTAATGCACCCAAGATGGAAAGGGGTGTTGCACCACAACCGTGGATCTACACATTTTTGTGTAGGACGGCAAAAAAACTGGGCGCTTACTGCTAGAACAGTCGGACCAAGTTAAAATGGTTTACCTGGCCTGAGTTTCGTCATGGAACAGAAGTGCCAAATATAGACCTGCAGTTGAAAAGGGGTTTAAAAAATTCGACGCAGTCTTCTGATTTAAAGGTATTTGAACTGGGGCCCTATTCGCCTAATCATCATAGTTACATAGTTTGTCAGGCCGAAAAAAGACATACGTCCACCAGTTTGCCTATTGTGCTAAAGTGTTTTCTAAAGTGTTAAAGTGTTGATCCAGAGGAAAGGGAAAAAACCCCATGAGGGAGAACCAAAATTTTCCTCATGCTAGGGAAAAATTCCTTCGACCCCCTCCCAGAAAACAGAATAAAAACCCCGGGTCATCGACCCGTCCAGAATCCCGGTCCCCATAACTTGTTTTAATTTCATCTAGAAATGTATCAACCCCTTTTCCAGATCCCCGGTCACTAAAACTTGTTAAAATTACATTAGAATGTATCCCGACCCTTTTTCCAGAATCCCGGCACTATAATTGTTATTTACATCTAGAAAGTATCCGCCCCTCCCCGATCCTAGTCACTATAACTTGTTATTTAATTAAAATGTTCCGCCCCTTCTCCGAACCCCGGTCACTATAATTGTTTATTACATCTAGAAATGTATCCAGACCCTTCTCCAGTTCCATCATATAATTTGTTATATTACATTGTGTTGACGACTACGTTGGCTATCGACATCGGGCGATAGTCGATAGTGGCCCCCACCTCGATAAGGTTTTTCGATAGTGGAGCGTCGATTTTTGAGCGATGACCATTAAAATCTATGGGGAGCAAAAACACCCTTTA
Organism: Phyllomedusa bahiana; assembly: GCA_025379985.1. Lineage (NCBI taxonomy): Eukaryota > Metazoa > Chordata > Amphibia > Anura > Hylidae > Phyllomedusa > Phyllomedusa bahiana. The sequence continues at coordinate 843 of JAODAL010041479.1, read as the reverse complement.
TTCTTAACCCCAAAAAAGGGCTGGAGAAGCTGGAATTAACATCCCCCAAAAAGTAAATGGATAGTGTACATCTTAGGCAAACATTAGGGTTTTAAAAGCCACAGAAAAAAAAACAAAACCATTTTATTTTTTTTTTACACGCCTGACCCTTAAACCTGATCACCCCCAATTAAAAAGTGCCAGAAGGCGATTTATTTGAAAACCCTCATCTTACTTGAACTTTCATTGAAATCCCTGTCCCGGGGGAACCCCGATGAGCCCCAAAAATTCATGACCCCCAAAATTTAAAAAAATGCCGCAAAAAGGAGTCTTTCAACCACCTTTTAGTTGAACTGGACATAACTATTCGCCTGTACCGCAGAATGCCATTAAACCGTCTGACCCCCCAGTTTAAAAAGTGCCGGAAAAAGGAGTCTTTTAACCACATTTTGTTTTTAAATGGACATTGACTTACCCGTCCCGGGCCACGTGAGCCCCAAACCTGCATAACCCCCGATTTAAAAAGGCCGGGGAAAAGGGTCTTTCAACCACCATTTTGTTTCACTGGACATTGACTATACTTCCTGGGCCACAGCATGAGCCCCAACTGCATAACCCCCAAAATTTAAAAAAATGCCCGAAAAAGGAGTCTTTTTAAACCCCCATTTTAGTTTTAACGGACATTGATATCCGTCCTGGGCAAAAGATGAGCCCCAAAAAAAAAAACCCGCATAACCCCCCGATTTAAAAAGTGCCGGGGGAAAAGGGGTTTTCAACCCATTTTAGTTTATGGGCATTGACTATACCTGTCCCGGGCCACAGCATGAGCCCCCAAAACCCGCTGACTCCCAATTTAAAAAGTGC
>JAODAL010041478.1:0-35838 GCA_025379985.1 Phyllomedusa bahiana | reverse complement strand
AATTTCCCATCTTTACTTTTTCGGGGTGGATACCCCTTCCTTATATGTAATAATAATGCTAAGCATTGATTGTCCCTTAATTTTCATTTATTTTCAGTGCTATATATTGTGAGATCAAGTTTAGACATTCTTTTTATTAGTACAATTGGATTGTGGCATTGTGCATAGATACAATATATATTCATTTGAATGGGGTTCCATTCGGGATCTAGTGCGAGACCTTAGAGACATGTTATAGCTCGTCCATGCTTGTTGAGGACACCAAACATGATACTGTGTGTATAGTGCACATTGATTTAAATCAAGCTTGGTTTGAGATTCTACACACAACCTCAGTCACACAATATGGTTCGGCTGGTCCATTCACACTGAGGGCACCGATTAATGCGCCTGCGCTGGACTTATAGTCTCGTGATTTTCATTCCCGGTCAGTATCGGCTAAGATGATATAACGCGCAGACAAGGTGAGTTGTTAAGTGTGTTACTATGCACAAAAATTTAGTTTATAGCACTAAGCGCAAAGTTATGATATCATATGATCCAACAAATGAGAGATGGCTATTGTGAGATCTTTCTGCACCAAGGTATAAGACCTTTCTGCACCAAGGTTATAGACATCAGTATTACTATTAGTGATATTTTTTAAGTGGTCATAGATGAATGCAACTGAAGTTGAGAGACATGCATATCTAGTGACTATAAATGTCTAGTAAGAGTTTAATGATATTGTATGAGTCTTTGGTTTATATAAAGGAGCTGTGACTATATTCTAGTAATATGCTCTGTGATAATGCATTCAGATTATTTATTTTTGCCATTATTATTTTTTAATTAGGTCTTGTAGATTAATTGAACAAAAATTCAATGAAAGACGGAATAAGAGGTATATCTATTCAAGAGTGAGTATTGACTATGCATTTAGCTCTTTTTCTATCACTAATTAACAAACACATTATTGTTTTAAAGATCGTTTGTATTTGTAAATAATGTTTTAATATTTGTTTTTACTCATTTTCTAGATATTCCATTAAAAAGGTCCTAAACTGGACCGAAACATATGAAAATGGAATCTATAATCATGCAATGTCAATTTGGAATATATTATGAAGTGTGAAGTCAGACAAAAAATGTTTTTAATTATGCTTTGGTAACTGTTGAATGGAATAATAAACAGTCTTGCACATCAGCTCACTAACTAATTGAGTTTATAGAGTGCAGACTATTTTTCTTTATTTGGTAGGCTTAAGACCTAAGGCGGGTTAGCAGAACCGGCAGCGCTCCACTCTGCTACTACTGGGCAGTCTTACTCCTGCCTCTGAACACTCGGGACAGAGGGTCTGGGCATTCAGAGACAGCGGCGGCGTCGTAGCAGACGTAGTAACAGCTGCTACGGGGCCCGCAACCTTAGGGGGCTTAGCCCGAGACCCCCATGGACGTGGGCCCCGTAGCAGCTGCTACATCTGCTACTCCAGTAGTTTCGCCCCTGGTTCCACCGACCACAATGTGCTGAATGTCTACTGTAGTGACTACCATGGACAAGACAATTACACTGGCCACCACTCTCATAGTATTCCCTGTAATGCAGGAAAGTAACAACTACTGGAAATGGGAGCATATGAAAATTTGGCTAATGCTTTCTTCCTCTGTTTCAGTAGGCTGATAGGTGCTTGAGACATAAAATGCTATTTGTGATAAGTCACATCTTAATTATAATGAAGTCTGGATGGTAAAGTTATCCCATGCCAGAGATTAGGATGATATCCATCTTCATTGTTGTCATTAGTTGCTTGCAAGGTATGTCTCACTCTCAATAAATTTCTGGATGACCTTGGGACCATTTCCATGGGACAGCTTTTTCATTTTAATGTTTTCTTAATAAAATATAAATTGCTAAATGCTTTTCCCCAACTGCAACCAAACAAGAGAAAGTATGAACGATATAAATGTCAAGTGTTAACTGATCGAATTCTACATTCAGCCAGAGATTCTGTGCATCATTGTAGTTGGCCATTATTTATCTGTCCCAGTATATCATAATAATGCATTCTTATTTTATTCACAGTTTTCTGAGGAGCTTTTGATTCTGTGAAATATTGTCATTTAAAATATGCAAAGCCCTTGAATGCAATTTAGAGCAGAGAAAAATGTAATAGGTTACATGGAGGAATCTGATAACAATAGAGTTTCAAAAAATCAGAGGAATTTTCTATTGTGAGATGCAAAGTGAGTCAATCAATGTCTAGGAACTCCAAGACTTCATGCCCATCAGCATTCAGAGACATTGCAGCGCGTTTCAGGGTATACAAACTCCTTCCAAGTCAGAAACCTTATGAATGTTGCTAAAACACATTCCAGTGTCTCTGATTGTTCTTTATGGATATTTTTTCAATTTATATCAAAGAATAAATACTTTCTTATCTGTTTTCCAAGTAGTTTTGGACTAATTTTGGTGTTTTTTTTTCTATTGATGTTTCCCTAGCTGAGGTTTTCAATACCTACAGTAGTTTATGTGAAAAATGAAAAAATTTGGAGTGCTTTATTAGATTTCATGTTGATCTGGTTTGGTCCAGGTGTTGTGGATGTTATATGGATGGTTAAATGAGGGCATTATGATTAGCTGATCAATTAACTTGTATCTATAAGCAATGCTGGATGCAGTTGCTAACTTTGGCATCTTTTGCAATACCTTTGGCCAGTTATTGCATGCCTAGAGCTCCTAGTGGTGAGGCTCTCTTATCCATTGGGCACATTAGACATTTTCCTAGGGGCCCCATTAGCTTAAGGGCCTGTGGCAGTCAGAGGTTCTTCTTAGGAATCCAGGAGATGTGGCCTGGTATGATGCCATGCGCTTGGTCAGGGCCCAGTGCACTGCTTTGCCAGGGAAACCATTATGCTGTTGAGACAGTCTTACCCAGTGTACAGGAGAGAGATAAGTCAGTCTAATCAGAATACAAGACAAAGAGAAACATAAAAGAGGCGCTCAACGTATAGTATGCATCAACAAACTTATTGAACATGTTTGAAGATTCCCTCCTTGTTTCTCCTCCTACAAAGTAATGAATATATTCACTTAACCCATAATCTCACAGAAGAAGCAGGGATATGCATAAGGGTGAGTCCAGGTGCCCCATAGCAAAAACTGAAAAACAGCTAATTTCTGGTGCTGGTTAATACTACCACGCTTGTAAACAGAGGGGACAGGAGGACGTGGTGCTTGTATACCCCCATTCCTTTTTTTTGATCCTTGGGTTAGTCTCCCACACTGTTTTTTACAGGTTCGCACCACCCACTTAAGGGATTAAACCAACCTAGTCTGAACCCCTGCCCTCCAGGGACCCCATAGCACCTGCATGTTCTGCCTCACCAGTATATTTACCCATCCATACAGTAAGTATTTTAATAAATCTTCAAATAAACTTAGAGGTTGCTGAAGTCAAAAATCTTGAGGGAGAATGTTCAAAATAGTACACTGTGACATATATTTGTACTGAGAGGTATACTGTATGCAAGAGAAATTCTACTTAACAATGAAAGTCAGTGGAAGACATTCAGAAAACTTGCAATGTGTCCACAAACTTTGTGCTCAGCAAAAAGAGACCTCTGAAATACGATGCAGTGTTTCTGATGGTTTTGTACAGATCTTGACTTTGATATTTTGAAAAGAGTGAGTAGGAATAACTCTACATATATTTGGAAACTACCTAATATCACAAAGTGAAGCAATACTCTCCTCCCGATCTTGCAGAAGTACTGAAGAAGTAGATGTGTCTGAACATATGACGTTTTATTCCATTGTTCCATGCTATCTAATTTTGACGACATTAGGGGGGCCCAAAGTTAAAAACTTTTTGGTCTAAAATACTTTTTTTTGCCCCTAGACTATGGGCAAAACACAGGGAAAACGGGGAAATTCCAGGGGACACTGGTGGGAAAACAGGAACCTTCCCAAAATACGGGGTCAGGGAAAACAGGAACCTTCCAGGGGACAGCTGAGGAAAAAGGAACCCTTTCCCGGAGACACGAACAGATGGGAACACAAAACTTTCCAGGAGACCCGGCTGAGAAATACAGGGAAACCCTTTCCCGGAGACAAAGTTTGGAACACAGGAACCTTCCAGGGGAAAAGGGTGAAAAAAACAGGAACCTTCCAGGGGGAACACGGCTGAGGAACACAGGAAACCCTTCCAGGAGACAAATGAGGGCACAGGGAAACTTCCCGGGGACAGGGGTGAGAAAAAAGGAACCTTTTTTGGGGACACGACGGGAACACCGGGAACCTTTCCCGGAGACCGGTGAAGAACCAGGAACCTTTCCGGAACAAGGCTGAGGGAAAACAGAACCTTCCCGGGGACACGGCTGAAGAAAAACAGGGCCTTCCAGGAGAAAGGCTGAGGAACACAGGAACCAAAGCGGAACTTCTCAGGAAAACGGAAGGGCTTTGCTTATTCCCCGCTATACCCCCAGGAGGGGAGGGGTTACAGGGTTTCTCAAACCAGAGGGGCCCCAACACACAGTACAAGGAACCCCTCACCACAGGGTTTGGGGAACCAAACAAAAAATTTAGGCGTAATGCCAAAAACAGGGAACAAGTTTCAGGGGAACACAGACCCTGTGGCCTCCCAAAAACCCAATGGCACATATTTGTTGAAGGCAAAAAGATCGCCACTAAAAACAGCCCCAGAGGGGACTTAGCGAGAGCGCACTTTGACAGGCACGCACTCCCCCAAACGTACATGCTCTGGGCGGGGCTTGTGATCCCTTATGCTCAGTTGCAAAGCAGAATAACAAGAAGTTGATCCAGGTATTTGGTAGACAGGTTTGGGCGCGGTCAGAGCTGGTACTTGACACGATAGATCACATAAATCAGGAGACGATATGGAAATGGAACTAGGCAAATCAGAGGACATAGTGACCATTGCTGGTACAGAGGCAGATTCAGACATAATCTGAGCCAGTATTTGACCTGCAGAATCACAAAAAGTAGGAGAAGGTGCAGAAATACCTGGGGTAGCCTCAGGGGTTCCAGGAGAAGATGTTTGAGAAATAAAATATACAGAGTCCAATACAGGATCAGAAGCTGGGTCTGGCTGCTTGGAAACAGAAGCTTGAGATGGAACAGAAGGCATAGGTATGGATAGAGATGGTGCAGATTTGTCAACAGAACGGGTGCTGGAACTACTGTAAACGGATTCCAAGGCAGAGATAGTAAACAAGGGAAGTTCCAAGTCAGAAAAATATGGTGTAGCTTCCAAGATTTTGGTGGACTTGAAATTTCTTCTGGCAGCACGGAATTTAGAGTTTCCACCAACAAAACAAGGCTTGGAGATTTTGAAAACTGGACCGGGTTTAGAAGGCTTGGTGCAGGACAGGAAACATGGGTAGTAGGAATGGAAGCCTCCATTATTTGAGAATTTCTAGAAGCAGTGTCCACAGAAAAAATTGTGGTCTCTTGATGAACAACAGGTGCAGGAGGAGCCTTAGGCTTAACAGCCGTACAAGGAAAGGCAGAGAAGACATCACGCACAGAAAACCAGCGATACCGGAATGGGTATGAAGACACAGATGCCAACTGAACTTGGACTTACGAATTTTGGAACGGGGGTTTAGAAGTCGACTCCTTTGTTCCCAAACCGGGCCCTATGAAGGGAAAACAAAAAGGCACCCCTGATGAGCAGGTTTGAAAAGGGTTTGGTTCAGGTGGAGGGGATTTCGCGGTAAATCGGGGAGGTTTTTTTTCGTGGGAAAAATCCTTTCCATAAACCGTTTCCATAGGGGGAGGCCCCCTTAGTCCTTGTCCGAAGTATTCGAAAAAGATGGAAGTAAACCAGGGTTATAGTGGACGTTTATACATCCCAGGGAATCCAGGGTTTGAGAAACTGTTACATTTAAAGGGTTTTTAATTGGGAGAAAACCCATGTACAAGAAAAAAGGGAAAAAACACTTGAAAGGGGGAGGGAAAAGGGTGAATTTTGGGGACCCCGGGGAGACAGACCCCAACCAAAACCTTCCGCGGCCGGGGAAGTAAGGCCTGGGCCCCGGGTAAGTCCACAGAACACATTTAAAAAAAGGAAAGGGCCCTAGGGTTACTTTTGGGCGGGAGGGGACAACAGGGGAAAACACAAACCAGTAGGAGGAAATTTGAGGGGGATCAAGGATTCCCCCCAGGAGGGAAATCCCAGAGGACCACCAAAAAACCCCCAGGTGGGACTGCAGAAAACCACCAGACTCCACCGGAGATACTGCAGAGGCCACCGAAAATAAACCAGGGGGCCCCTGCAGGGGGAAAAACCCCGAACATCGCCAGGGGGAAAAACGGGGCTGAGGACCACCGAACACCACCAGGAGGGACTGCATGGGAAACCACCGACCTCCGCCGGGAAAGGAATAAAGGGGACCACCGGACACCACCAGGGGGGCCCCGGCCAGGAACCGGGGAACCCTTCCACCCAGGAAACCGGGTCGGGAAACCCAGGGGGAAAAAAAAAAAAACCTTTTTCCAAAAGGGGGACATGGTGGGGAAACACGGGAAACCCTTTCCAGGAAGAAACGGCGGGGGAGCACAAAAACCTTCAAGGAACACAAGTTTGAACACCGGAACCTTCCAGGAACACGACTAAAAAAAAACACAGGAACCTTCCAGGAGAAAAAAGGCTGAGGAAACCCCCAAAAACCCTTCCAGGAGACATGGTGAGGATCACAGAAACCTTCCAGGAGACACGGGCTGAGGAAACATAAAACCCTTCCCCAGGAGCCCCACGACTAAAAAACCCGGGAAAAACCTTCCAGGAGACACGGCTAAAGGAAATGGGAACCAACGAAAGGAAACTTCTCAGGGAAACCGCAGAAAGGGGACAGGGTGAAAGGGGGCATGGGGAAGGGAAACGGGCCCTTGGCCCTCAACCCCAAAATACTCGGGCCCCAGACTGTTGGTAGGGGGTTGTCTTTTATAGGATTTAGCGATGGGGAAAGATGCACCTGGCCTACCCCAGTTGGGGGTGTTTAACTGAAACCCGCCTAAACGGAATTACCCAAAATTTCCCAACCCCGGCCGGGAAATCAAACACAATTGCATAAAGGAGGGGGCCCAGAGGAATTTGCAGATGGGGACAGCATCCCAGAGGGTTGAACAAGGAAAAATTAAGAAAAAAAAAAAAAAGAACCCAAATTTGATAAAAATAATTTATCTTCATTAAAGATGCCGTGCTCATACAGAAAAATTAAACCCTTTACCCAAAGATCCAGAAAAAGGTTTTCCCCGGGAACAAAAAAGATTTTTAAAATTTAACAAAAAGGGATAAAAAAAACACTAAAAGTTCGAAAGTGTCACAAAATTTTTCTTATTTTTATTTTTCCCTTTTTAAACCCCTTTTTACTTTTGTGTAAATTTTTATAAAATTTAAATTTCCCTTTTCCCAAACATGACGGGGGGGAAAAAGGGGATTCATGGGTAGATGGGGGCCCCAAAAAAAAAAAAAAAAAAAAAAATAAAAAAAAAATCCCCCCCCTTCCCCCTTTCCCTTTTTTATTGCTAGTTGACAAAATTTAACCCAATTATTAGGGGCGGGATGGGGGAAAAAACGTTTTAAAGGAAAATTTAAAAATTTTGTTTTTTAAGTGGGGGGGGAAAATTTTTCTCAAAAATTCGATTGGGGTCCTTGACAAAATTTTCCCGAAAAAAATTCGTTTTTCTTTTCCGAATTCCCTTCGGCACGAACCCGCGTTAAAAGAAGTATTTTCCAGGCTGCACAGACCCCTGCAGGGGGGTTTTTGGGGGGGAAAAAAACCGTTGTGCCATTTTTTTAAAATATACAGAGGGAGTTGGTTTGGTTTAAATACAATTTTGTGTTTAGTATGACACACAGGAGACTCCCGCCCCTTTTAAAAATCGCTTCACAATAAAAATTCCCCGGGCACTTAAGAGGGCAAAACTGACCAAAAAAACTGAAGGGGGAAAGTAGCCTTTAAAGTCATGCCAGCGAAAGCTGGGGAAAAAAACAAGCCCGAGAGCTCCCGGTTGGGAAAAATTTGTGACAGAGTGTGGAAAGGGGGGCCCGGGGGCAGCCCACACAGCATGAGGTCAGGCAGGGGGCACAATGAAAATTTGGAGGTGGAAAAAAACCCCGAGGAAGCTCCCCGCAGTGGCACAATGACTGAGAGCGGGAGGGCCCCCGGCGGCAGCAGTAAAGAGGGGGGCAGTGGCACAATGAATTCCCGGAGGTGGCAAAACAGGGGGAAGCCACAGAAATTTGGGACCCAATTTACTGAAAAGCGGGGTCCCCGGCCCGGAAACGCAAAGGTCATGGGAGGGCACAAAGACATTCTGGGAGGGGGCAAAAACAGTAATTTTCCACAGGTGGCACAATCAAAATAGTTGGAGGTCAAACACAGCCCCGCATTGAGGCAGGGAGGGGGGCAAAACCCTTTTTGGAAAGGGGGCCAAAAACCCGTATTAAGGGGACGAGGGGGCACCCAAAACAAACGTGGGGAGGTCAAAAAGGTTGGCGCAGTATGATTTCAGGGCAAATGGCAAATGACATTTTTGGAGGGGGGCAAAAAAAGGGGGAAAGCCACAGAAATGGCAACAATGAAAACGGGAAAGGGCATTGGGCCCGGAGCGCATGATGTCCCGGGGAGTGGACAAAAGAAAAAGTGTTTGGGGGAAAAGGGAGCAGCCACCGCAGCAGAGAGGTCAGACAGTGGCACAATTTACACAGTGGGATGTCCGGCCCAAAAGCAACCCCGCCGGGGAAAAATGAGGTTTATAGATTTGGGACAAAAAACAGGTTTTTCAAAAGGGGGGTGGCAAAAACCAGTCCCCGGTAAAGGGTGGTTTGGGGGCCCGGGTGGAGAAACTGGCAGGGAGATGGGGTTTGGGAAACAGGCGGGTGGGCCCGGGTCAGAATTTGTGGTGAGGGAGGTAGTTTTAACCCCCGACTTTAGCCCAAGGCATTGGGGGTGTGGAAAAACCCCGGGGCCCAACCATGCCTGTATTTTTTGACAAAGGCAATTGGGTTCCCCCCTTTTCCCTGGACAAGGGGTTTCCTTGGGGGTAAACGGGTGGCCCCCGCCGCACTGAACACCCCTCTGTGGGCCCACTAAGGCCCGGGGAGGACCCGCTTTTTCCAAATTTTCAAAAAATTTGGGAAGTTGGGCCCCCACATCCAGTTTGGTGCCCCGTAGCCAGGGGATCTTTAACGAGGTGGCAGAGTGTGTCCAAAAAAGGCCAAACCCGTTTGGGTTTAGGACCGGGTCCCGGGTTCCCGCTGGTCTGGGAAATGCCCTCCTCACTGGGGGTGAAAAGGGAAACTGCCTCACAGTGACTCCCGACTTAGGTTACTAAATGATTGGAGGGGGTACTGCTCCTCCCCCCACCTTTCCCCCCGCAGCCCGGCAGTAGTACCCTGAGCGGGTGAGGAAAACCCCCCCGGGCAGACCTTTTCAAAAGGGGGGAAAGATGCCGCACCCCTTAAAGGGGGGGGGGCGGCCAATATTTACGGAGGAAATTTTCCATATTATTGAGGGTTTTTCTTCCCCCCTAATAAACTGGGAAAAAAGGCTTTCCCCTTTTTTGGGGGCCCCGGTTTGCGAGGGTCCAATAGGGTTGGGGGAAACCAGAAGTCATTTCCCCCTGGCCCGGTTTCTGACTATTCGGCTTTTCACTAGCCCGGCAAATTTAAACATGCTTTCGGGCCCTCTGCACAAGTGCTCCGAGGGGGTTCCTGCCTCCATTTCCACGTTTTCTGCCACGGTGCTTGGGGGGGCATCTGCCTATCTTCCTCATTTTCCCTCCCACCTCCTCCCCGCTGCTCCTGCTCCCCTTCTTTGCACCCCGGGTTTGAAAAATCCACTCATTTTACCAGACAAGGGTTCTGCTCCAAAAGTCCTCCTCCCCCCTCCTCCTCTTTCAGTCCCCCACCCCGGGCTCATGTGGGCCCCGAGATGTATCCCAAAGTTCCAGTCCCCTGCCCAGGACAGATTTTTTCCCGCATTCCCGGTTTTCCCGGACATGAACAGTGGAATGCCGGTTTTTTCATCCCTTTTGTCCTGGGGCCCTCTGACAAATTTAACCCCCCCGCCCCCCCCCCGAATGGCCCCAACAAACGGCCAGGTGTCACGCTTTAAACTGCCCCGGCTGACATCCAAAATTACAAAAGGGGGGGGTTTCTTCTGCAGCCTTTGGGCCCTCAAAAAATCTTTTTGGGCCCTTTTTCTTTTCATTAAAGTCGGTCCAAATGTGCAGGCTGGAATTCCGCGGGGGGGAAAACATCGCATAAACAAAAGGGTTTGGGGGAGGCCCCTTTTTTGCTGAAAACCCCTGAGGAGGGTTTCCCCTGGCTTTTTACGAATGGATAAAAGTGCAATTTACAGGGGTTTCCTTTTCCATTTTTCCCGAAAAGTTTGGGGATCGGTGGAAGACCTTTAGGGAAACTTTTCCAAAAACCCAGATTGAAAAAGTGGCCCATGCAGGGGGCATGGCCATCCCCCCTCGGGTTTTAGCGCCCGGAAAACCATTTCCCCCCATTTGTCCGTTTACCATGGTTTCCCCATTTGCAGGGTTTTCGCGGAGAAAGCCCCCACCGAATTTTTCTTGGGGTGCCCTTAAGCGGAGGGAGTTTTTCCCCCCTGGGGGTTTACTTCGGGTTTGCCGGGCAAAACCAGGTGTTAGAACTGCGGACCTGCTGGGCCCCTAAAACCCTGTGGTAAAGATTGGGGCAAATATTGTGGAGGCTGAGATGGTGTTGGGTTGGGGGGAAGGGGGGATGTGGGCGGACATTGGCGCAGGTGCCCGTAAATTTTTACAACTTGGAGGAGAAAAACGGCGTCTCCTGTCCAAGTTTTTGGTTTTGCCTGGGCAGGAAGCACATTCACCCATTTGGGCCCTAAAGGCTTTTTATGGTTTAAACCCTATTTTTAGCTTCCCAAATTAACCGGCCGCGGCACCTTGGAAAAAACCCGATAAGCTGAAGGGGGTGAAACCCCCCTTTTTGTTCTAAAATATTTATTGGGAAAGGGACCCGGGTACTGGGCCCTTTTTTGGCAAAAAAATTCCCGGGTTGGAACTCTCCCTCTCGGGGGGGCACAAACCATTAGTTCTCCCCGAACGGTGGGAAAAGTTTCCCCCATTTGGAAAGGGAGGGAATGCCAGTACCAACAACTTGGACAAAAGCAAAAAGGGCAGCTGCTGCACCCTTTGGAAGGGGTTTGGGCGCCTACTGTTTTCCCCTTTTTTGGGAAAAACGCCCGGCTGAACAATTTCTGGGGCCCCTGAGGGGAGCGAAGCAGGGGGCATCTGGAAAGGGGGGGTGAAGTCAAAGGAAAACAGCTCCCTTCTGCAGAGGGGTGGACCCTTTACCCGGGGGTTTCAATGGCATGGTGCCAAAAGGGGGGCTGCCCCTGTGTTGCTGTGGTGGCCCGGTTTTGGACCCCCACATCTGAGCCCCCGTTTCTTTTTTCCCCCCAGGCCCAAACCCGGGTTGGGGCGCTGGGTTTTGTTTTAGCAGGGCCTTTAAAATGCCAAAGGGGTTGCTCCCTGGCCAAAGCTTCCCCTTTCTGCCCACGATTTCTAATTTTTAAACCCCTTTCGGCTCCTCCCGGTGGGCTTAAAACAAAGAACTGCCACACCGGCCCAGTATCGGATTTTAACCCCCAACGCTCCGCAAAGAGCTACTTAAATGTTTCCCCCCCGTGCCCCCTCCCGGAAAACCCCCGTGTGCTACTTTCCCTTTTGGGCCCCGCGAAGCGGGTTTTTTTTTCCCCGTGGGCCCCTTGGCTCCCAACCTAAAATTGTGCTATCCCCCGCTGACTCACGGCCCAGACCCACTTGCTGGTGCGCTGCTGCCTGATGCGCAAGTGACGCCCCCTTCTTTCCTTTACCCATGAAAGAAGCCCTTCCCCCCCCACCCGGCTCCCAAAGTGCGGTCGGCTTTCCAAATTTCATCATTTTTGTGTTTCATGTCACTGCTGTCCTCAAACCCGGTCTTGGGATGCCCAGGCTGTTCTCAAACATGCCTTTCCCCTTTCCACCCCTCCCCATCTTTTCTTTGGGCCCCCCTTTCTGCCCAAAAGCAGGGCGATTTTTTGGCCCCCCCTTTTTTTTTCGCTGCCCCAAGGGAGCTGCTGAATGCCCTTTCCCCAAATTGTTCAACCCCCGCTTTTTAAATGGGGGCGAGCCCAGACCACATAGTAAATCTCTGGCCCGAGGGGAAACCCGGGTGGGAAAAAGAGGCGGGCTGAGGAAGGTGAGGGCCGCTGACCCCCCCCGGGAAAAGCCCCCAAATAATTTGGGTTTTTCCCCCGGGTTTTCCCACCGACTCTTGGCTGGGGTTTCAGTTTTCATCTGGGGGGGAAGAGGGGACCTAAGTAAACCAATTTAAGAAACCCCCTTTGGGTTTTGAACAACACACCCGGGCCCCTAGATCAGCGGCGTTGTGGGCCCCCACCGAGTGACCCCTGCTGGCCCAAATCCCCCTTGCTGTGCTGTGACCTGGGCCCCCGTTTTCCGGGGAAAGTTTTTTTTGGCAAATGCCCCCCTTTGCAGGTCAGGAAACCTGCACCTCCTGTTTTGAAAACTGGTTTTTTCTAAAATGTACAGACACCCGTTTTTTGAGTTTAATATCTGTAAAATGATTTAAAAATACACCCCTTTTTTTTTGACTTCCCAAATGAACCGGTAACAAGCCCTTGGGGAAAACCCCTTGGGGGTTTTTAAAAATTTTCGCTCCACCAAAAAAAAGGCCCGGAAAAAATTTTCTTGTATGTGTCGTTTAAAAAAAAACTGTGTGTTTTTACCCAAAAGTAAAAAACACAAACACTTTTAAATTTAACCCTTTGGGGCATTTAAAAAAAGGGGTACGGAAAAATGATATATTTTTGGGGGTTGAAAAGGAAAGGTTTATTTTTGTCAGGGACAACCCCAAAACAACCCCTTAATTAACCCTGGATTTAAAAATTTCGCCAAAAAAATTGAGCCCCCACAAAAATAGTACTTTGTAGCGTGTTTTCAAAATTTCTGTTTTCTAAGCCCCCACAACCCAAAAGATACAGTTGTAATTAAAACCCTTTGGGTTTGGGGAATTAAAGGCCCACAGGAAAAAATTTATATATTTTTGGGGGGTTTTAAAAAGACCCGGTTTTTTTTTTTGGGCAAACACACCAGCAAAAACCCCAAAATCTTTAAATTTAACCCCTTTGGGGTTTAAATTTTTCGCCAAAGAATTGGCCCCAAAACTAGTAGGGTTTGTTGGGGGGGTTACAATTGGTGTTTTTTTAAAGCCCCCAAAAAAAGAGATACGGGAAATTAACCTTTTGTTTTTGAAAAATTTGGCCCAAGGAAAAAAAATATTTTTGGAAAGTTGAAAAAGACGGTTTATTTTTGTCAGCAGACCACAAAACAACGCTTTAATTTTAAACCCCCGGGTTTAAATTACGCCCCAAAAAATTGAAACCGCACAAACTAAATTAAACTTTGTTAAACGGGTTTTCAAATTGTTGTTTTCAACGCCACAAAAACAAGGATACAGTTTTAAATTAAAACCCTTTTCTTGTGAAAATTTGGCCCACAGGAAAAATTTATATATTTTGGGCTTGGGAAAAAGACGGTTTATTTTTTGTCAGCACACCAGCAAAAAAAGTTTTTTTTTAAACCCCCCCCTTTTTAAATTGCGCCAAAAAAATTGAGCCCAACAAACTTGTTTCTTTGTAAACGGGGTTAAAAATTGCGTGTTTTCTAGCCACACCCAAAAAGAGATACAAATTTTTTTTATTAACCTTTTTTTTGTGAATTAGGCTTTCTGAAAAATTTATATATTTTGGGGGTTGAAAAAAAAAAGGGGTTTTTTTTTTGTCCGCAACCAGCAAAAAAAAACGCTTAATTAACCCCTGGAAGTAAAATTTCCCAAAAAAAATGAGCCGCACAAACTAGTACTTTTTTGCTTTTTACAATTTTCGTGTTTTCTTTTCGCCCCACAACAAAGAAAAATACAGTTGTAATTAACCGTTTCTGTGAAAATTTGGCTACAAAAAAAAAATAAATAATTTTGGCGTTTTAAAAAGACGGTTTATTTTTTTTCAGCCCCACCAGCAAAACAACGCAATCCTTTAAATTAAACCCCTGGATGTAAATTGCGCCCAAAAGAATGAACCGCCCTAAAATAGTTTGCCGGGAAACGTTTTACAATTGCCCCCCTTTTTTTTTTCCTTTTTGCCCCAAAAACAAGAATACAGTTGTAAATTTTCCTTTCTTGGAATTAGGCTACAGGGAAAAAATTTATTATTTTTGGCGTTTTTAAAAAGACGGTTTCTTGTGGTTTAGCACACCCGGGAAAACAACGCTTAATTTTAACCCCCGGATGTAAATTGCCGGAATAGAATTGAGCAGCCAAAAAAAAGAAGTGGTATTTGAAATTTTAAAAAAAGCTGTTTCTTTAAATGAATTTCAACAGGGGAAGGCTTAGATCCCCCTTGGAATTGTTTTTATATTTGGGTGCAGTGGACGCACCCTGGGTTTCAAAACCATTTTTCCCAAAAAAAAAAAATAGAACATTAAGAGAAAAAGTCTCTGAGACAAAATGGGACCCCCAAAAAGATATCGTAAATAAAAATCAATTTTTCAGTAAGAGGCCCATCCCGCCGCGGGAGCACCTTTTCCCGATGAGAAAAGTGGGGAGTGTGAGCCCCGCGCGCGCCGGACTTATATAGGCGGTTTACGTCCCCAGAATCCCGCCGGTCTCTGATTGGCTTCACCTCTTTCATATTCATGAAAGGGTAATGCCCCTTCCCCTTTCCCCCCAGAGGTTTCTTTGGCCCCCTGTACGCCATGTGCTCGCAGCCATTTTTTTTCAAAACAAAAGCACACTTCGTTAAACCCCCGAAATACCCCCAAAGTTCCCTTCGTTTCCGAACCGAAGTTTTCCTGAAATTCTAAACGAATTCCACTTCGTTAGAATCGATTCGCCCATCTCTAGTTGTAGTACCTGTTTCACCCTCGATTGCTATTTAAGTGAATCCATTATTAAAGTCCCAACCACCGGGAATAGGAAAGGGGTCCAACCTTATAGCCTAGGCATTGTATGCTAGGCAAAAAGTGAGATACTTACAGTCAGTCAGCTGGCTAGGATTCTAAACAACTAATAGCTGCTTAATTATAGGCAGAAATGACTAGTGGCACGGGCAGTACGGTAAGATGGTGCGCAAGCCCGTTATGGAGATGGCAAATTTGCCTGAAGATTGCTGTTCATGGAAGCATGGTGGGAGCTTTAGCAGGACATATTATGAGTGTGCGTGCAGGAGAGCAGAAGGGGGAGTGGGTTTTATGTGGATTCTCTGATGGCTAATTGGTGAGCACCTGAATAGGGGGTGTACCTAACATGATATAAAAGGAATTGAGCTTAGACCACATGTGATCAGACCTCTAACCCCTGATGAAGCCAGGCTAGCTGGCAAAACATGTCAGGGAGGTCAGATATGACGTTTTAGATTGTGATTTCTCACCTCTGTCTAGAAGTGTCACCTGCTGCAGACGGTGTCACAAGGGGGCCTTATTTGTTTTGTGTCCATGAGATTAGGGACGGCTGCCCAGGTAGTAGGCTTGGGATCCCTTACTGGAGCTAGTACTTTGCTATAGATATAAGGCTCTCCTGTTAACAGGTGGTGCTCCACCAGATTTGATAATAGAAAAGGAGTTATTCCTTCTTTCAGAAGCAAAAAGGTTTAAATGACGAGGTTAGAAATCAGGATTTTAAATAGTGTGTATAGAGGTTAAGAGTTATACATAATAAAAGTTACGTTTTAGTGTTTTACAGATAGAGAACTGATTTTATGTTTAAGTTTGCCTACGGCAAAATAGTAAATATAATGGAGTAGATGTGGCCCATAGAAAAAATCAAAATAGCCTCCTTTCCTATTGCAAGTTGACATAACTAACCCAATTCATTATGGGATGGATGGAGAAAGATGTATTAAGGAACTTTAGAAGTTGTAGTACCTGTTTCACCCTCTATTGCTATTTATGTGAATCCATTATTAAAGTCCCAACCACCGGGAATAGGAAAGGGGTCCAACTTTATAGCCTAGGCATTGTATGCTAGGCAAAAAATGAGATACTTACAGTCAATCAGCTGGCTAGGATTCTAAACAACTAATAGCTGCTTAATTATAGGCAGAAATGACTACACATCAAACTACACGCCTAGCATTTTTATAGATTGCAGGATGCCAAGTGCTTGCTACGGCAGCCGAAAGCCTAATGAAAGTTTCCTTAGCAGCCATATTACTGCTCCTATAACTTTCTGCCATAGACAGGACATAATAGGAGCGCCATCTTGGTATACCCTTCTACATTTTAGGAATAATGTAGAATGGTGTGTGTACAAGTGATCGTGTCCCCTTGTGATTAAATACTATAGGGGTACTGCACATTTAAGTTAAAAAAAGTTTTAAAAGTATAAAAAAATTCAAAAATTCAAAGTTCAAGAGACACCCCTTTTGCCATTTTAAAAATAAAAAAGTTACACATTAATTGTATCAACACAACCATACCAGTTCGACCTATTAAAATATAACATTAAATATAACATAAAATAGAATACTTTTTACCCCGTATGCTGAAAAAAATTCCAATTACTGAAACAGGTTTTTGGTCATTTCACATCCCCACAAAACTGTAACAAAAAGTGATCAAAAAGATGCATCTATCCCAAAATGGTATCTACAAAAACTTAATTTTAGTCCACAAAATATGAGAATAAGACCTTCTTAGGTCCATCAATAGAAAAACAAAAAATGTATTGGTCCCAGAAAACGTCGCTGCAGCGTATTTTTAAATAATACGGTGAGTTTTTATTTTTTTAAAGCATTAAAACATGACAAAAACTCTACAACTTTGATATCATGGAAATGGTAGTGACCTGCAGAATACAGGTAGCATGTCATCTATACTGAACAGTAGTTTAGTTTCCCAGTACATTACTTGGTGCAGTCAATTTCACCATTAAAAAGTATATCTTGTCCTGCACAAAACAAGCCCACATATGCCAGTATAGAGGGAAAAAATAAAAAAGTTATGACTCTCAGAAGGCGGGTGGAAAAAACAAAAATCCAAAGAGTGCTGCATCCTTAAGGTATTCATATTGCATGTTGAGGGACCACTGTCTACTGTAAATTTTGAAATTCTTGCCTTTCTTGTTAATGTATCATACTAGTTTTTACAAATGAGTCTGTTTTCTGATCAAGTCATCAGCACATTTGTCTGTATCTCATGTAACACAGAAATCAAATGGAACAGAAACAGATCAATGTACATGTCAAATAAAATGTTTAGCTCCCATTTTCAGCATGACTTCCAGTTATAGCAATATAATGGAATTTATAATAAAATCTGAAACCAAGACCTAACAGCATGTTGACTATAAGTGTCAAAACAATTAGTTACCTTGCATTTAATAAGAAATGGAAAAAAGAATTTTTGGGCCCCCCGGGAAAAAATAAAAAAAAGTTTTAAAAAGCTATACATTTTACTGTAAAGGGAGGGAAAAAGAGTGCATTTGCATAAAATGCCCCATTTTTAAAAAGGGCAGCACCCTGCTGTACAGGCTTGAAAGGGTTCAGTTAGTAATTTTTTTGGGGGGTCACCCTGGTCTTCATTGCCTTCTTTTTTTGATTTTAACAGGGGGCGCTTAAAAGTTTGTAAACCCTTTCAAATTTTCTACACTTCTGAATAAATTTGACCTAAAACTATATAAAATTTTCATACCTGAAAGAGGATAAAGAGAATCAAAGCAAATGAAAAAAAGGGGGAGTCAAAAATTTTGACTTTTCATTTTTTTTACTGGGGGAAAATGATTCAATATTACAAAATCGGTAAGCAAAAAAGAAATGTAAACCCTTTGAAGGATTAGCAAAAAAATTTGAAGGTGAAAAAAATTGTCGGGTTTTTTAAAAACTTTTAGGATGCCCTTTCAAGTGAAAAGTGGATGACCGTTTTATTTAACGAACGGGGATCTGTCAGGGGTTCCCCCCCCGCTCCTCGGCCCCGGGCCGGGCGCACCCGGGGCCCCGCCCCCCGGGCGCCCCCGGGGTCGGGTGCCGCCGCTGGCCGCGGGACGACCCGGGGGGTCCGCGCCTCCCGGGGGACTAAACCTGCCCCCGCCCCTTGTGCCGTCCGTGCCCCCCTGCCAGCCGGGCGCCCCGTGCCCTTTGCCCTAAGGGGGCGCGCTCGTTCTCGGGGTTTTAAAAGGGGAAACCCGCCTGAAAATTTGGGCCCTAATTGAAGGCGTTTCCCCCTTAAAGTCAGGGCCCCACAATCACTCCTTGCTGGTTTCTATTTGCCTCGTGTTTTTAGCTAAAGCTTTTCCAAAAGTGTATTCTCCGCCTTCCCATGTACCAGCCCCATTTGCTAACTTTTTCTCGACTACCGAACCTCTGCCGCCTGCCCTGCCCTTCCGCCGTCCCCCACCACGAACCATGGGCCCGCCTCCCTGCCCTTCCCTGCTGCCCAGACAAAACGTTTTCCCGGACAACGACTCTTACCACCCCTTGAACCCCGGCCCCCCACCCGCTAGCAAGTCCCCCTTGGGGGGGCCCAACCTGGAGCCCCCACCACCGCCCCAAGTCCATCCCGTTTTTGGGGGGGCCCTCGGGGTAAAAAAGGGGGGTTTCTTAGTTTTCTGTTCCCGGGCGGGGCCCTTAAATATCTTCGTTTGCGGGGGTCCGGCATCCACTCCCCACCTTTACAGTTGGGACCCACCATGGACCCCCGCCAATTTGCCCCTGCCTTTTTAAAAGGGACCCTCACGAACATTTTTGGGCCAACATTTCCAGCAGACCCGAAAAAACGGGCACAGGAATTGGGTAGCTGTCCCCATGAGGCCCCAAATTTCCCTGGCCTCCCACCCGCAGAAAACCCTGCCTCTTCGCCGGGTTTCCATCTCCCCCTTTCCCGCCCCGCTGGCAACTGTGGGTCCGAATTTCGCTCCCTCTGCCCCCCCAAGTTTGAGGGGGACTGGGAAGCTCTGAAGGGGCTTTTTTACGCATTGCCCATGCACGTGGAGTGAGGGGCCGGTCAGTTCCCCACGAAAGGGCGAAGGGGGGCTTCTTGGGGTTTGGGGCCTGCTAAGGGGGAAAACCCTGGCCTCGACACCTTTTTGGGGCCCGGGAATTTGACCCTGTGACGGGCGACCTACGGGTTTTTCCTCACTAAATTTCCCGCAGCGTTTTTGAGGGGGCCTGCGCGGCATCTTCCGGGGAGACAGGCTACTGCCCTTTACGCCAAGGGGGACTCCCCCTTTGGGGAGAAATTTCGGTCCAGTTCCGCCCCTACCCCCAAAAGCTGTCAGGGAAACGATCCCGTTTCTCTGCCCCCCACTTCAAAAAGGGGCCTGTCAACAGAATAAAAAAAGCACTTGCGGCAAGAGCCCTTTCCTTCTTCTTTGTGCAAAATTTTACCCAAATCGGGCCCACCCCTTTGACGTGCGTTTCAGGAGGACAGCAGGAGCTCCCCCAAAGAGCGTACTGGGCAAAAGCCCCCCGTTACCTTGGTTTGGCTCCCTTTGTTCCAAAGGCCCCGCGCCTCCTAAAAACAGTTCGTTTCCCGGGGAACCCATCCCCGGGGTTGGACCGGGCCCACTTTTTTGGAGGAGGAGTGGCCCCGCCCCCCGGAGGGAGAACCTTTGTTGGGGGACCTTTTCCGTGGGAAGTTGCCCCACACCGTCCTCAGGGGTGGGGAAAATGCTTGAAACCTAGGTGGCTTAGGAGAGGGGGACCCTAGGTGCCCCAGTTTTCCCTCCCACGCCCTGTTGTTGCCGGTACAAGAAAACGAGGATTCTGGTCTATCTTTCCCGGGGTTCTTTTGCTTCCCCTAAACTCCGGGTTTCCGGGCCGGGGAACTTTATTCAGCCTCCGGGTGCCCACGCATGGGTTTTGCCAGAAACCCGCCTGGAAAAGCGCTTGGTTTATTTTCACCCGTCAGGGGGGAGCTTTCAGTAAAACTCCATTCTGTTCACCACCCGGCCGGGTTGACCCTCCTGTGGGGGGTCCTCCACACGGAAAAGATCTCCTTTCTTTCCCTTTGGCCTCGGGGTTCTTGGCGATCCTGTTGGGGCTGCCCTGGCTGCAACCCCACGCCCTGCCCCTTGTTTGGGAAAGGGACAGGTGAAGTCCTGCGTTGGGGAAGGGAGTGTCGGGATCTCTGCTTGGTTGGAAACCTCCCCCGGGTTGTCCATCGCTCCCCCCCAGTCTTCCTTTAAAATTTCTCGGGCAAGGTCTGCCAGCGGAGTACCGGGTTTTTTTGGGGGATGTGTTCTCGGGAAACAGGTTTGAGAGGCAAACCAAACCCCATGGGCCCCGTATGACTGCCAAACAAAACCATCCCCCTTCGGGGTGGGGTCTATCCCGGGTCTGTGCCCGAGACCCGGACCTTGTCGGCCTATGTCCAGGAGAATTTGTCAAAGGGGTTTTAAAAACGCAATCCTCCCTCGCCCCCCAGGGGGGCCGGATTTCTTTTTCCCGTTAAAAAAAAAGGACTTTCACTTCGCCCCCTGTTTTTGACTAAAAGGGGAAAAAACTAAAAAAGATCAGGTTTGAAAAAACCGCTATCCTCTCCCCCTGATCTTGAGCATTTGATCGCCTCCGTGGGGGCCAAAAAGTCTTTACTAAATTAAAACCTATGAGGACCCTAAAACCCCTCATCAGAATACGGGGGGGGGGAAAATGAGGGGGAAAAACGGCTTTCAACACATGGGACGGGCTTTTTGGGAGAAACCCTCGTGATGCCCTTGGGGCTAGGGCAATCCCCCCAGCCGTTTTTTTCAGGAGTTCGTCAAGACTTTTGTTTCGGCATTTTGCGGGGTACCCCTTTCCGTCTTTGTATACTTGGGGACATCCGTTTTTTTCCCCCTGCACCCGCCCCATCGGGTACAAGAAACGCCGGGTTTCCTGGACCCCCTGCGGGGAAAAATCGACTGTTTTTGCCAAGCGGGAGAAGTGTGGGTTCCCCCAGGCCCCCCTTCCTTCCTTGGGAAACATATTTTCCGATGAGGTCTGCAGAGGGACCCAGCTAAATTTCCCCGCGATCCAGCAGGGGCCCAAACGTCCGGGTGGGTTCTCCGGGCGTTTTCAACGTTTTTTTAGGATTGCCAATTTCTACCGGCAGTTCATTCCCCACTTCTCTACGCTGGGGGCTCCCATGGGGGCTTCACCCGTAAGAATGCTAACCCAGATGTTGGCCTCCGTGGGCCGAAGCCCATTACCAGACGGGAAGACAGCATTCTCCCAGCACCTATTTTGGCCCCGGACGGGAACCAGAGAGACCCCCCAAACCCCCTAGAGGTGGATGCCTTTTTCTGTGGGACCCGGGGCTGTCCTAAACCCGGAAGGGGCCCAAAAAGGGAAGACCTCACATTGTTTTTTTTTTTTTAAAGACCTTCTCCTCGGCAAAAAAAGAATTACGCCATTGGGGACCGGAACTGTTGGGGGGCCCTAAAATTGGGCCCCGGAAAAGTTGGGGGACATCTGTTGGAGGGAGCTCGGCACCCCTTTGACGTCTTCACAGACCAAAAAGAATCTCCCAAAACCTCCAGGAAAAGCTTCCCGCCCTTTTTTAACCCTCGCCAGGGTCCGGGGGTCTCTGCTCTTCCGCCCCTTTGTTTTTAAGATACAATTCCCCCCGAGGAGAAAGGAAAATCAAGGGGGACCCCCTCTCCCCGTCGTCTGGGCATTACCGGGGAGGAACCCGGTGATCACACACATCTAATTTCCCGAAAGGCGATTCATGGTGGTCCTGTGGATCTCCGTAAGTTCCCCCGGGCAGAACCTACGTGCGTCCCGGTCAAAGGGGGAGGATCCTGGGGTTTGGGGGCATAGTTTCTCTTCTGGCCGGCCCCCCCCGGCGTAACCGGGGAAAAACCCCCTTTTCACTGGAACACTTTTGGTGGCCAACCCCGCTCCACGACGTCAAGGGGTTTCGTTTTTTTCCCGCACCACTTTTGCCCAAAAAAAAGGTCCCTCGGGCCCTAGGGCCCCCCTGGGGCCCTTAGTCCCTTTTGTGGTTTTCCCTGAGTCTTTCCCTGGACCCCACATAGGCATGGACTTTATCCCTGGACCTTCCTTTCCCTTTTTCGGGAAAACCCGGGCATCTGGGTGGTCAATGACCCTTTTTTAAAAATGTCCCCAAATTTG
Source organism: Phyllomedusa bahiana (assembly GCA_025379985.1). Taxonomy (NCBI): domain Eukaryota; kingdom Metazoa; phylum Chordata; class Amphibia; order Anura; family Hylidae; genus Phyllomedusa; species Phyllomedusa bahiana. The sequence goes on along the minus strand of JAODAL010041478.1, from coordinate 13,668 downwards.
TGCCCCCTTTGGTTTTCCCTTTTTGCTCCCCAATTGGCCGGGTACTTTTCCTTCCCATCACATTTCGTTTTCATGGTTTTCCATCCCCCCATCGTCTCCAAACCGAGACGTCCCCAATTTTTTTTCTAAATTCGCCGTGCCCTGTGTTCCCGGTTTTCAAATCAAGCTAGATTTCTCTTCTGCAATCAAACCTTTAGACAATAAAAGAGCAGGTGGAGAGGGGAAAACCGATCTTGGGGAGTACCCCAAAGGCACTTTTGTGGGCCCGGGGACGACAGGGCAACGCCTTTAAAAAGAAAGGGGCCTTGGGCCCAGTTCTCGTGTATCATCGGGGTTTTTCCCACTCAACTGGCCCTTCTCCTTTCCTGGTGGTCTTTGGGGTCACCGCCCCCCCTTTCCCCCCCCCCTGGCTTCCACCTCCCCAGGTTCCCCCCCGGGGGACAACCAGGTTAGGATATCAGGGTCATTTGGGGGGAAAGACCCCCCCAACCTTACTCCAGGGTTTAGTCCCTATGAAGACCCCAAACTGGGCAAGAGGAGGAAAGGACCCTTCCCCCCCAAAGTTCCTCCCGGGGGGAAAAAATGTGGCTCTCTTTTAAATTTCATCGCCTCAAAAACCCCAGCTTTAAAATTTTTGGGCCGTGGTTTTCTGGGACCCTTCAGGGAATTTTGCGACAAAAATGAACCCGGTGGTTTCCCATAAACTCTGCCTGCCCCCCCCCCCCCATTCTCTCCGGGGGTTTCCCAACGCCTTTTAAGTCTCCCTCCTAAAAACCTCTGGGCCTTTAACCCGGGTTTCCCAAGGGGGAGGGCCCCCTTTCCCTCCCAGTCTAGAATCCCCTGATGTCTTTGAAGTGAAGGGCATCTTTGACTGAAGATCGTCAGGGGGTAAGCATTTTTCTTGTGAAATTTGGGGGGCTTTAGCCCCCAAGAGAGGTCCCGGGGAAACCCCGGGGTTTCCCAAAATCCTGAACCCGGACCTTATCCGTAAGTTCCTTTAGCCTAAAAAAAAGGGGGGGACCCCAAGGGGGGGGACCCATCACGTTCCCCCCCCCCCCTCGGGGCCCCCGGGGCCGCGGGCCACCCCTGGGGGTCCCCCCGGGGGGGCCCCCCCGGGGGGCGGGGCCGCCGCGGGGGCGACCCGGGGGTCCGCGCCCACCGGGGAAAAATCACCTGACCCCCTCCCGTGGCCGTCCGCCCGCCCTTTCGGGCCGAGGGGGGGGCGCGTGCGTTTTGTCTAAAGGGGGCGCGCTCGTTTTCTCGGGGATTTAAAAGGGGGCCCGCGCCCCCATAATTGGGTAATTCCAGGTGCTTCCCCTACTTAAGGGCACGTCCCACAATCACCCTTGCTTGGATCTATGTTTCCTCGTGCCTTAAGGGTAAAGCTTTTTCCCAAAAATGTATTCTGCCTTTCCGTGTACCCCCCCTTTTTTGCTTATTTCTGACTCCGAACCTTTTGCCGCCCGCCCCGACCTTCCTGCCGCCCCCCGCCCTTAAACCCTAGCCGCCTGCCCCACCTTTTGCCCGCCCACACTACGATTCTCGGGCACGAAATCTGTTAAACCCCGCGGGACCTCGGCCGCCCCTCGCAAAAACAAGTAAGTTTAGGGGGGGACACCTGGGTAGCCTCATGCCGCAGCAAGTCCATTTCCCCCTTTGCGGGGCCTGGTGAAAACCCGGGGGGTACTTAAATTCTGTTCCCTGGGATGGGGTTTAAATATCTCGCTCGCGGTTGGGCCGGCGGATCCACTAACCCCCCGCCGTTTACAGGATTATTAAAGTCTGATCTTGGGCAAAATGTTTGTAAAAATGGTATCATGGCACACCCAAAATTTAAAAAAAATTTTGGGGGGGGGACCCCAGAAAAAAAGAGTTGTTGATTTCTTTTCCCGGCTGGAAAAGGCTGCAAAAACCACATTTAAAAAAGTGTACAAATTTAAAGGGGAAATTCAAGGGCCCTTATTTTCTCTCTCCCCGGATTAATTTTCTAACAATTTATCCCTGTTGGGAATGGATGATTTAATTAAAACCCTTAAAAAACTGTGCTATCAATTTCATCCTCATCAAAACCATATATATTGTTTTTTAAACTGCCTTTGTTACGTCCTTTTCGAATTTTCAGATTTTTCTCCACACGCTTTGCTTGGAACAAACGTGTTGTCGCTTTCCGGGAAAAGACCAAGGCCTCCAGGAGAAATTGGGTTTATACAGAAAAGAATGCAGAAAGTTAGCAGCTAAAAGCCTTTTTATACTGCCCTTGATGCAAAAGAGGGGGATCGTTATTTTTGGGGTTTTAATTATAACCTCCTTTTGGGGAACCTCCCTTTGCAACACCACTTAGCCAATTTAAAATTACATAAAAAAATCATGTGATTCTTTAATTTCTTTCCAAAATTTTTTTCAAAAGTAACTTCCTGTTTAAAAAAACAGTTTATGCACAGACCTACTTGCTGTGGGGGTGAATCTCTTAAGCACAGCTGGTTTTAAAAACTCCGTCACCCCCAAAAATTTTTTTGGGCAGGGGCAACCAAAATTGGGTAGGGTAAACAAAAGAAATTTTACACCCAATTCCTCACCTGACAATGTTTAAAACCCTGGCATATAAAAAGGGGTAAGGGGCACAAAGGAACCCCCAAAGGGAACATTTTTAAAAAACTGACCTCATGTTAATATTATGAGTCTGTCAAACAAAAAAGACACTAAAATTTTTTTAAAGGTGTGAAAAGGGGAAAATCTGCCCGCTCCCCCCAGAAAGAACTTTACTGAACTTTAAGGCTATTGGAATAATGTTTTGTGGATGGATGAAACCAAAATAGAGCTTTCTTAGCCTAAAAAAGTGTTAAGTTCAGAAAATTGAACATTTTGCATTCTAGCATGAAAACATTGCTTCACCCTCTGCGAAAAGCAGTGTTGGTAGCATCATGCTTTGTATCTCTTTTGCTTCATCTGGACCAGGATGGGTATGGCTAATGGAACAATAAATTAGTATAAAAGTATCCCATCACAGGTATGTTATATTTTCCTCAATAAATACATTGCTAAGTCTAACATTTTTGACTCATGTTTAATTTGGTTCTCTTTATCTACTTTCAAGATTGATATAGTTTTAGGTCAAATTTATGCAGAAATATTGAAAATTCTGAATGGTTAACAAACATTCAAGCACCACTGTACGTGACTTGTATAATAATCTTTACTTATCTAATAGTCTTGATCTACCTAGTTATTCTTACCTCTGCACTATTCTTGACTTACCACTTAATATTAACTATCTACTAGTCTTGACCTATTTACTGGTCTTAACCTCTCTACTGTTCTTGTCCTACCTTTTAGTCTTGACCTACATTCTAGTCCTGACCGATCTATTAGTACTAACCTATAAATTAGGCTTGATCTACTTTCTAGTCTTGATTTATTTAGTAGTCTTTATCCATGTAGTATTAGGGTGCGTTCCCTTGACAAAGACCGAATACTGGTTGGTTTTCCCGACCGGTATTTAGTCTTTATTTGTCACGCAGGAGGATGGCTTTTGTCCATGCCCACATGTTCATATTCTGCCTGAAAACCGTGCAGTGGGGACTTGGGAAGGGAATTTATATTGCAGTCAGTGTCAGTGGATCCTCCGGTAGGCCCCCTGGTCCGACACAGCAGGGCAGGGCATTGTACAGGTGGCTGGGACAGCAAGGCAAAATAGGCCCCTAAAATAAACTCCTCTGGTGGGCCCTAGGCACCCCAGTCCATCACTGATTGCAGTCTATGGGGGAGCGTTGCATGTCAGTTTTCAGACAGTTTGTAAAACTGCAAACCGTCTGAAAAACTGACCATTGACCTATGCCATGGGGGCAAGCCCTTAACTTACCTACTCGTCTTAATCTGTCTACTAGGCTTGATAAACCTTTTAGCTTTAATCTGCAAGTTTTGATCTATCTACAATTGTTAACCTAGTTTCTAGTCTTGACCTATCAACTAGCATTTACCTAATTTCTCCTTGACTTATCTCTACTAGCTAACTACTAGCTTTGTCTCCTACAGACTATCTATATATCTCCAATAAGAGAAGTAGACTATAGGTAATTACAGCAGTATTTTATTCAAACAGTGTAAGCATTTACATTTTTTTATTTTTAACACATATTAGGGTTGAAGTGGTTAATGTTACACCATATGGATGTGATAGAGGGAGAAAAGTTGAGCTATGTGATATGCAGGTTTACATGATTTGGAGTAGGATTTCTGAGTAAAAAGCAGAGAATATAGTGAAACAGAAAGTGAAATTATTCCTTACCTTGTTCACATACAGTAATTGACAGTTTGCTCTGTACACACACAGATACAAGGAAAGCTGTCAAGCACTGTATGTGGGTGAGGTAAGCAAGACTTTAAAGGGAATGTGTCATAAAAAAAATGACTTATTGTTTTTATGTTAAACACATTTTTTAGGAATTTTTGGTTATTTTTTTAAATTTTCCATATCACTTTCAGTATTTTTTTTTTATAATTCCTAAGTCCTGCAGTTTTCACTTTGGCCATTAAGCCTAATAATCGTCTGACACTTCCTGTTCTGATTAGAGAGCTTTTCAGCAGTGTGCTCACTATCAGTAAAAGCAGGGTCAAACTGAAAGGAGTCACCATTGTGTACAGATAATACAGAATCCACCAATCAGAAGAGGAGATGTCACAGCTCCCCCTCTCCCCTCCCTTCACAATGAAAACTCTCCTATACAAGTCTATGGGACAGAATCTGTCTTAAGGCTCCTATATGCATGAAGCTGCTGTAAAGTATCTCTCTGACTGCTGTTAAAGCAGTGCAAGCAAGAATGTCTTCCCCACAATCATATATAGATGACCGAATAGAGAAATCTACAATCAGGAAATAAGAACGACAGAGAGGAAAAGAATAAGGATCAGGGGCTTGATTTAATAAGTAAAAAAAAATTGGCGACAGACTCCCTTTAACTGTCTGTTAATGAGTCCTGCCAGTATTTTGTCTGCTTTTTACTCAGAAATCATGTCCCAAAACACATAAACCTATATATCACAGAGCCACAGCTATTCAAACTATCACATCCTGCTCTCAGAAAGGGTAGCATAAATCACCTTATAGGTTCACTTTAATGCTGTCATTGCTATAAATCTGCAACTTAGTCCTGGATGTGATAGTTTCTCAATTAATTTCAGAATGGACATATGCGCACTATGTTAAGGAAAATTGGCACCTGACATCAGGTTGATTCAGAAGCAAAATTCATTATTTTGGTTAACATATACAAGTTTTTATACAGGTTGATCTGGAGGTGTGGTAACATTATAATATTAGATGCATCATCATCATTACTTCACGTTTTTTATTATAATTTTCAATACAGTTAGTTTAATCACAATACATTACAATTGGTTACTTTTAATCAGCATGCATGTTATTTGTAATCAACATTTTCTACACAAATTGGGAGCTTAACATTATCTTTGTTTTGCTTTACTAATAATTAATTTTCAGCATTTCCCCTAGTAAATCAGACAGTCATTGTTAATGTTTTGTTTAGAATGAGAATAAACAACTTATCTAACCATTGCTTTGATTATTCAACTCTAGGAAAATAGGTTGTTTATTGTCGGGGATAGCTAATTAATCTGGAAGACATCTTAGTGGTCCCATAGAATTTTGGGAAATAAATGATGGAATGTTACAGTAATCATCTCTGTTACCATACATATATAAACAAATGTGTATTATCGGTGATTAGATACTGGAGGGACAAAAATCAATTAATGGGAAAATAAGTTGGCCACATATCTCAGATAAATCAGAGATATAAATAAATTATGAACAATTTAAGTCTGAAAAACGAAGAAATGTTTATTACATCTTTAACTACGTCAGGGCTAAGCATTCAAGAACAGATCAAAGACAGAAAACACATTCCTAAGTCTTAGAAATATGAACATTTAAAACTTAGGGCCACATGTATGAAAACTCTATAGGTCTAAAACTCACTTTGTTCTCCATAACAACCAATCAGAGCGCCCCTTTCATTTCATATAGTGCTCTGGAAAAATGAGAGGGGTGTTCTGATTGGTTGCTATCAGGGCTGTGGAGTCGGCAAGCCAAAGCCCCGACTCCGACTCCTCAATTTCCCAAACCTCCAACTCCGACTCCCGACTCTGACTCCCTCATACTTTACACGGCACATGTTTAAGTGATACCTTTACTTAAGTAAAGTGGTCACATCTGGCTGTTTATCACCTTATGATACAATAATCAAGCTATTTAGGTAGAACATACAATGACAAGCAAAAGGGTAACAAGGTTTTGATCTTTTTAACACTTGTGGGTAGAGTTGAAGATAAAGCTGTATTTGTATCCAAGTCCAGTCTACACCAACATTGGGAATGTGTCGAAGAGATCTGGGATCAGATTTTAGTCAAGACCTGCTTGAATCTGATTCAGAGCCCAGAAGGATTCCGGCAGTGCTGAAAACCAAAGGTGGATTTCCCAAATACTAACAAAATAATAAAAATTAACATTTTGATTAGGAACAAAACAGTAACAATGCAGTTACAGGAAGGAATGTGAAGAACTAAGCAGATGCTAAATACTGGCAAGTCAAAGTTATGTATAAGATAGATAAGATGACTGTATATAAAATTACAGTAGCCTCATGTACAAAGCTATAGTGGATGGAGAGATATGGAGCCTGAAAGTCACAAGTTCAAAACAATGTTACCATTTTGCTTGTCAGTGTAAAATACACTCACCGGCCACTTTATTAGGTACACCTGTCCAACTGCTCGTTAACACTTAATTTCTAATCAGTCAATCACATGACGGCAACTCAGGGGCATTTAGGCATGTAGACATGGTCAAGACCAATCTCTGCATTCAAACCGAGCATCAGTATGGGGAAGAAAGGTGATTTGAGTGTCTTTGAACGTGGCATGGTTGTTGGTGCCAGAAGGGCTGGTCTGAGTATTTCAGAAACTGCTGATCTCCTGGCATTTCACGCACAACCATCTCTCTAGGGTTTACAGAGAATGTCCCGAAAAAGAAAAAACATCCAGTGAGCGGCCGTACTCCTGGTGGGCGGAAATGCCTTGTTGATGCCAGAGGTCAAGGAGAATGGGCAGACTGGTTCAAGCTGATAGAAAGGCAACAGTGACTTTAAATAGCCACCCGTTACAACCAAGGTTAGGCAGAAGAGCATCCCTGGAACGCCCCAGTACGGCGAACTTTGAGAGGCAGATGGGCTACAGCAGCAGAAGACCACACCGGGTGCCCCCTCCTTTCAGCTAAGAACAGGAAAACTGAGGTTTCCAATTTGCCCAAGCTCATCGAAATTGGACAGTGAAGATTGGAAAAAACATTGCCTGGTCTGAGGAGTCTCGTTTCTGCTGCGACATTCGGATGGGTAGGGTCAGAATTTGGCGTCAACAACATGAAAGCAGGACCTCCGCCTTGTATCAACGGTTCCAGGCTGGTGGTGGTGGTTGTCCATGGTGTGGGGAAATATTTTCTTGGCAACTCTTTGGGCCCCCCCTTGGTACCAATTGAGCATCGTTTTCAAACCCCCCTTGTGGTATCTATGCCACGAAGAATTGAGGCAGTTCTGAAGGCAAAAGGGGGTCCAACCCGTTACTAGCATGGTGTACCTAATAAAGTGGCCGGTGAGTGTATATTTATTGGATATGACTTTAGAACACAAAAAAATTGTAAATATGCAAAACACTGCAGGAACATTTGTGGAGTCTCTGAATTTGTTCTAAGAAATAGTATTGCCTCAATCAGATCCTGCATACATTAGGCTAGAGAACGTCCTCTCTACACTAACTTGGGTTGGGGGCAAAGCGGTGACCACAGGGGCAACATCTCTAACAATGTAAGGGCATAAAGGAATTGCCTCAGCCACAGTCAGTTTTGATGAATGGTTGAACTCTTCTACTTCTTTGAAAGCAGGTGAAAAATGTTGCTGAAATCTGTTTGCCATGGGAGCGGACTCTTTTTCCTGGGGCAGCACTTTGCCTACTTCATGTCATCAATTACACTCCTCATTTGATAAGGCTGAAGATATGGGAGCAGTAGCACTGGCCGGACCCAATTCCTCTTGCTCTTTGCACTGCTTCGAACTAACTGGACCAACTAATTATATATTTTGGGAGTCTGAGTCGTTCCATTTTATGATGACTCCGACTCCTGTAAAATAGGCACCGACTCCGACTCCACGAGTCCGACTCCACAGCCCTGGTTGCTATGAGCAACAAAGTGAGTTTTAGACCTAGACCGTTTTCATGTGGCCCTTAGTGAATAATAAAGAAATCAGTTAACCCTATATTTTCTCTGAAAATGCATATAACCTGCAATTGGAAAGTCTAAAATGTATAAAATTTAAGCTACATTTTTCTGGTGCTAGTCTGGTTTACTAATATAGAGACACATTGATGTGATGGTCCATTGGGGCATGATGGCCCATCGACCTTGTTTTATCTGGACATCAATAGTAGTATTCATTGGTTGATGTATGTGTGTGCCTCACTCTCCTGCTTCATTATAGGGGCCTTTTTAATAATTTAAACATCTAAAGATTAATGGGGTTACCAGCGTTTGTGAAATTATATTTGTCTGGTACCCTTCTATATAGAGACCCTTTATACATCTTTGGGTAATCTATAGTTTTGTAATAATGTGGTCCTTTATTTTGAATCCTACCTGGATTAAGATTCTATACTCCCTTGTTATCGTTGTACATGGTCATTCTCTGTACCTTTAAATTGGCTGTGTGAAATAAGGTTCAGTGTCCCGGAATTAATATCACTGATGCGCATGCGCGTGTTCCGGCGTCAAGCCCGCGTTTGCGCATGCGCAAATTTTGGAACTGGGAATCGCCAGTGCGCATGCGCGAGATTTCGTTTCCTCGTGAGTGAACGCCCGTGGTGTGATGTGCGCGGGACGCGGGGGTTTTGTTTAGAACATGGGAAAGATGGCTCTTACTAACAGGTATGGAGTGTCTATATCATAGTAAATCATTATAGGGGGCCTATCAGAGAAAAGTAGACGCCCGCTGAGTGGGCGTTCTCTCCCTCAGCGCGGGTATTTATATTGGTCCTTGGAGTGAGTTTAGTGAGGCACCTATACTTATCTACTGGCTTATCTACTGGTGCCGTGTGCACTATCCAGCATCGATGAAAGGATTAGATACATTCCCCTGATGATTCCTCAGTGATCAGAGAGGAAGAAACGCGTTGGAAATAAGGAACCACGCCTAATGCAAAGGGAAGTAAAATACCCAAATGATAATGTGTGTTGCATTTAGGTTATTATGATTTGATCAAGGAATATCAGAGTCTTGACTTACTTTCTATGTATATAGGTTGTATGTGTTTTTAGGTCACAACTGTCTAAGGTATTACAGGTTTTGAGTTAACTACCAGTTACTTATTTAAGATAGATATTTAACAGGGCTAGCCACCAAAAGGCGGGGCCGCCCTTTTTCGGGGCGATTACCCTACCTGTACTTGAGGATTTGATAGTGGAAAGTACAGGCTTTTTGTGAGTATTAAGTTTCCAGATAAATATATCCAGGAATACTCTATGTGTCCTGTATACCTTTGACAGTCACATAGCACTGGTGTATTTATGTGTATTTTTGTGTAAAAAATTATTTTATTGGATATCTATTAAAAGTTATATTTTAGGATTGGGTTTACAAAATTTCTGTGATTTCTGAAAGTCTGTAAAAACCAGTGCTCATGTGCACAAACTCTGCACTTATGATATCCTATACAGAACCATATTTTTTGACTTTATACTGAAGTAAAAGCATTTTAACTATAAATAGTTTTTAAACAGAAACAAATCCATGGACTTTTTTTCTCAGCATTTCTTTCTTGCAGGAGTTTTAGAGCCACGCAATTCTCCTTTCATGCGCATAATTCAATTCCAATGTATTGATAAGTTCTGCACTCCAGTAACTCTCAGCTTATCCCTGTGTCTCTTGACCTTTTCTTCGCTCTTCTTTCTCTGCTAACATTATAAATATATCTCTTGATTATATTGTAGATGACTTATGGTGACATCTACCATGTAAAAAATAAAGATGTATGGGAACTATAAAAAGAATCAAACATGCATGTACAATGCAAGACTAGAATGACCACAATTTATTCCTGGTTAGAATCCCTGGATTACTGCAATGTAATTTTTTCAATAGAAGTAGTGATAAACCAAGCAAATCGTGTTGTACGTCATGGTATTTTCATGAGCTTCTGCTCCTGGGCCAACCTTATGTAAAATTGTGCAGTGTGCAGAATTATTAATGAGCCCCCACCTTAAACTACCACCACAGAAGGAAAAAATAAAGGCTATGTCCATTATTATAGCTTTTTTTATTGTTCCAGTTCACTCAAAATGAAAAATTAAGCAATTCATAATTGTCTTATTTTGTATTTTCTTATTTACGCTACTTCTTCTTCATCTCTACCATTGTAACAGACTACTAGTAGACCCCATATAATATGATCATGTAGTTATACTCTTCTGCCTCTTCCTTATTTCTAATCTTCATCCCACCTCCCTAAACAGTTTTATCTAATCTGCCTCCTCCAAATTGTCTCTTCTTTTTTTACATCACCCAGCATCTTTTGCTGCCACCTGGTATCACTCCTTTTTCTAAGATATCATCTCACCCTGTCTTTCCCAGATATTATCTAACTCCCCTCCACCTAAGGTTGCAGCTTTTTTCAGCTGAAAATACTATTGTCATGTCAAGGGAGGTGCAGTGAACCCTGACTGGAACCCAGCCCACTGTCCCTGCCTACTTGACGTACTGCCCTAGGCGGCAGACGCCATCTGGGCGACAGTCCCTGCGCTACTAGAGTGCTGGTCCATCAGGAGGAAGAAGAGTCAACAGTCCGGGTCAAAAGCCAATCAGGAACGCAAAGCCAAAAATCAGAACCAGAGAGTAAACGTAAACTAGCCGAGGTCAAACACAAACGGGAGCGAGGTACAAAATCAGAATGCAAAACTGGGGCAGGAGAACAAGCTGGGATCTGGTACACGGATAAGCAACAACAAACTATAGCACAGGTAATGAAGGCAGCCAGGAGAATATCACAGGCGCTGCACTCAGCCTGCAAAGGGTTTAAATGTGATTCCCGGACACTGCCCCAGCTGCTGATTGGTGTGGCCTCCGGGTCCTCCCATTGGCTGGGCCTCTGTCACTCACTGAGCTGCCAGCAGACTGTCTATCAGGGCGGGGTCACAAACCAGCTGCTGCAGATTGTTGCTCCCTGCAGACTGAGCGCCGCCTAGCCCTGACAACTATCTAATGTAAAAAGTAGGTTTGGTTTTGGGGGGCCATGCCATGCAATTAGTGAATGTCCAGTCAAACATACCGGCGCATTGTAGTGCCACTACCACAACTCAGGATCAGGCACACCACCTTCAATTTGGTCTGGCTGTTCTATCTGTAATGCGCCTAGGTTTGGTGTCAAAGAATCATAAATGTGTCTAGTTCTACAAATGTGGTACGACACGCCCCTAGAACGCCCCGAATCTTTGGAGCATTAAAAAGTGTCTTTGACGCATTGCATAGGCACTTTTCGTGCCAACATTTGGAGTGCGCCTGTTCGTACATTCTTTTTGGCTCATAGTACAACAGAAAACTAGCACAGCCTAGTTCATACACGTCGCCCATAGTCTTTAATCTTGATCTCAGTGATTGTTATGACGATTAATTTTGCCATAACTCAGAATATTGCAATTAACATTGGCATAACTACTGTCTCCTGCAGTGGCATCATGGAGAAGGGAGTTATCTGATTCACTTACTACAATGTGCTGACACTTGTTATTTGATGGAACAGGCAGAGACATTATCATCTGTTCATCTAATCAACAATGAAGTCAAGGGCCATAGGAGAAGCTTTAAGAGATTTATTTATTTATTTTAAATAAAATTAGTCTATACAATTATAAACATACAGAAGGAATAAAAATATCAGAATAACGTAAAAATAAATACACATACTATTACACTAGGTCTATGCACAGGGAGAATACCTGCTAGAAGAAGACACTGTGTGAAAGTTCGAGTTAGGTCTTGTTCACACCTGCGTCAGAGGTTCCTAATGGATTTTACCATGTTGATGTGAACCAGGACTTACCTGGCACTGATGCTTGGATAATCCTGAGGAGAAGAAAGACACTATACACATGTAACTTACTCAAGCATTTTTTATGCAAACACAAGCAAACAATATTACAGGGGAAACTTACTGCTGTCACTAGCCGTCTATTTTTAATACTGGCAGGGCCTGTGATTCATCACTACTGTACCCAATGATCAGCTGGCCACTAATGGACAGACTTTAGAAATCACTAGCTGTGGGTTAGAAATGTCAATGTGGGAGTTACTCTTTGTTAGTGATTCTTTTCTTCAGCTAATAGAGGTCTGGCTATGATGACCATGTACATCCATATGTTTCTTTATATACTCTTAGGATGTGTGCAAAAATGTGATGTCATTTTAAGTCAAATTTATGCAGAAAAATAGAAAGTCTGAAGGGTTTACAAACATTTAAGCACAAATATATGTGATTTCCTGCATATTTTTGTTACCTCACATCACCGGGTACTTACAGGATCTCACAAAAGTATATCTTTTCATGGGACAGGGCTGAAGATAAGACACATTGATACAATATAAAGTAGTCAGTATACGACTTGTATAACAGTATACATTTGGTGTGTCCTCAAAATAACTCACATGCAGCTATCAATGTCTAAACTGCTTCCAACAAAAGTGAGTACACCCCTAAGAGAAAAGGGACAAATTGTGGCGCAATTTAACTTTTTCCCTCCATGGTGTCATGTGACTCGTTAGTGTTACAAGGTCTCAGGTGTGAAGTGTGGTAAATTTGGTGCTATCGCTTTCACACTGTCTCATACTGGTCACTTGAAGTTCAACATGGCACCTAATGGCAAAGAACTATCTGAGGATCTAAAAAAAATAATTGTTGCTCTACATAAAGATGGTCTGGGCTATAAGAAAATTTTTGTGTGGCCACCGCTATTTTCCAGCACTGCCTTAACTCTCTTGGGCATGAACTTCTCTCGAGCTTCACAGGTTGCCACTGGAATCCTCCTCCACTCCTCCATAACAACATCACAGAGTTAGTGGACGTTTGAGACCTAGCTCTCCTCCACCTTCCATTTGAGGATGATCCACAGATGCTCAATAGAGTTTAGGTGTAGAGACATGCTTGGCCAGTCCAGCACCGTTACCCTCACTTTCTTTAGCAAGGCAGTGGTCATCTTGGTGGGAACATGCTCTTCTTCAGTATGTCATAGTACATGTTGGCATTCATGGTTTCATAAATGGAGTGTAGCTCTCCACTAGTGTTGAGCGATTGCGTTGGCTATCGAGATCGATCGATAGTTGATAGTCGGCCGCTATCGATAAGGTTTTTCGATAGTGAGCATCGATTATGCGCGTATGACCATTAAAGTCTTTTGGGGAAGCAACAACACCTTCATTATTACACCCAAACAAGGCTGGAGAAAGCGAAATTAATCCACAACAGTCAATGGGGTACGTGTACATCCTTAGGGAACACACTTAGGTTAAAAAGTCACAGGAAAAAAAAATCACAGACCCCTTTAATCCCTGTCCCACC
>JAODAL010041477.1:0-35842 GCA_025379985.1 Phyllomedusa bahiana | reverse complement strand
AGGAAAAAGAAAAAATTTAATGTGATTGACATTTATCCCTTTGTTTTCCTATAAGATAAAAGCAGTTCATTAAGTTGAATTTATAACGGAAACTTATGTTAATAATAAAATTTTGTTCTGATTTTATATTTTTATTTTTTTCTAATAAAAATTTTACTAAATACTTTTTTTATACTTTTATACTGTATGTTAATTTTTGTCAATCAAAATATAGGTCAATGGGTCAGCTTTTATTCTACATGCAGCAATAGCCGACACGCGACAAGTCTCAGTGAGACTTGTGGTGCGCAATGCAAGATCACGACCATAGTTTCTATTCACTGATTTGCTATTCTATTGGCTTTTCTTTTATTTCTAGCCTGCTGTGATGTGTTTGTGATCACTGCTAATACTCCGCTAACTCCGTAAATACAGGATTGAGAACGGGATTTATGCTGTATTGGTTTAATTGATTTAAATTATTTTATTTCATATTAATTTTATATGATATCATTTTGAATTCATTTTATTATATAATTTAATAGTTTTTAGATATGATATAATTTTATATAGTTTTTTATTATATAATTTTATATTAATTTTAGATTATTTAATTGTATGTATTTTTAAAAATTATCATAACTTTGTTTTTATTACTCTGCTGGTATTATTGAGGAAATAATTTATAATTTTTGCCCTAAAGGCAATTAAAATTCGTCTAGGACTACTTTGGGCTCAGCATACCACTTTGAACTTGATCTTGATTGTAACGACAGTTTCATGTTACATTTTGGCGTGACGCATTCATAAATGAGGCTAGTAATATTAATAGCTGTGTTATGGTTTGTTTTTTTTTGTAGTACGAGGTCTAGTTTTTATCGGTACCGATTTGAGCTATGTGTGACCTTTTGATCCTTTTTTATTTCATTTTTCTTGGAGTGGGAAGACCAAAAAAAAATCACAATTCTGGCCTTGTCCTTCTTTTTTCAAGGTGTTCACCATGCAATATTAAATAACATGATAGTGTGTTAGACTGGTCTTTTATGAATGCAGCAGTTACAGTTATGTTTGTTGTTTTTATTGTTTATTTTCATTTATATGATAAATAGAGAAAGGATTTCTGTAATGTTAAAATATTACAACTTTTTTTTTGTTTTGCAATAACAATTAATCCCCAAAGGGGACTTGAACATGCCATCACTTGATCGCCTGTCCTACAGTGGATTGCAAGAGTACTCATACCCCTTGAACTGTTCTTCATTTTTAACTGTCTAATCTATATAACTTGAATTTATTTCTTTTATATTTTGTTATAGAACTACACTAAGTAGCAAGTATTTGTGAAGTGTAAAGAAAATGAAACCTGCTTTTCCAATTTTTTGCTCATTAATCCCTTCCCGACATTGAACATAAGCTTATCCTTGTCGGGTAGGGGTTAACACAAATAGACCTAAGTTTACATCCTGATGATCATGCGAACTCTAAAACAGAGTTTGCACAATTGCTGCGGGAAACCAGCTGTACATTATAGCTGACATCCAGCAGAATCAGCCATGACAGTAGATTACTCAGGGGAGGTGGAGTGATTAACCCTTTAGCTGTTGCAATCAATCGCGATCACAGCAGCTAAGGGAAAGACAAAGGGAGGGGGCTCCCTCTGGCTCTATCGGAATAGCTGAGACACAATCGCAGCTATCGATGGCTTACCTGACAGCCCTGGAAGTCTTTATTAGACTTTTGTGGCAGCCTGTGATGTCACTATGCCCGGCCGTGCACTGTAGGCACTGTGCACTGTGGGCATGGACAGGCATAGTGATTGACAGTTGCCATGGAGATGAGTACGCAGCAGTAATGCTGTGCACTGTTCTCCATTGTATCAGTGATCTGTAGATCACTGATACAAGTCCCCAATGGGGAAACAGAGAAAAAGTAAAAAAGTATAAAAGAGGGGAAAAAAAAGTAAAGCCCAAACACAAAAAATAAAAACAAAAACACGTACACCACCCTTTTCCCCTTTACAAATGCCAGTTGCCCCAAAAAAAGATAAAAAATTAATAAACTACGCATATTTGGTGTCACTGCATGCATCTCACCCTACCCTATAAATCTGTAATGCTATTTAACCCGCTCGATGAATGCGGTAAAAAAAAATCGCCAAAAACAGCCACAGAATTGCAATTTTCGTTCATCCTGCAGCACATCAAATGGAATAAAAAGCAATCAAAAAGTCATATAAATGCTAAAGTGGTGCCAATGCAAACATCATTTCATCCTGCCAAAAAAAAGCCCTTACACAGCTCTGGTTACTGAAATATAAAAATGTTATGGCTATCAGAAGATAGTGATGCATAAATATTCCTTTACATAATAAAACACTTTTTTTAAGTGCTTCAAAAAACTATATAAATTGGGTATCATCATAATCATGTCAACCCACAAACTAAATATAACATATCAAGTATACTGCATGGTGGGCACTGTTAAAAAAAAAAAACTACTAAGATTGCAGTATTTTCTTCACCCTGCCTTCCAAAAAACGGATTTAAAAACAATCAAAAAGCCTTGTCCCCCAAAAAATGATATGAAAAAAAAACATCAACTCATCCTGCAAAAAACAAGCCCCAATACAGCTCTGTACACAGAAAAATAAACAAAGTTATGGATCTCAGACTATGGCGATGCAAAAACGTGTTTTCCTTTTTGAATAAAAGTGTTTTTATTCTGTAAAAGCAGTGAAACATAAAAAAACTCACAAAACCTTGAAAAAAAGTGATCAAAGCATCATATGAACCCCATAATAATACCAATGAAAACATCACCTCATCCATCAAAAACCAAGCCCTTAATCAGATCCATATACAGAAAAGTTATGGCTAGCAGACTATGATGACATAAAAACACAATTTTTTATAAACGCATTTCTATTGTGTAAAAGTAATAAAACATAAAAAACAGTATAAAATGTATATCATTGTAATTGTATTGACTGCATACTAAAGTTATCCTGTCATTTATACCACATGGTGGGTCATGTAAAAATGAAGCCCATTTTCATGGCCCAATGCTAAAAAAGCTATGGAATAACTGTGCGCCCAAAATGCACAATACATCCCTAAATAATATCCATGAGGGGTGCGTAATCCAGAATGGGGTAACTTCTGGAAGGTTTCACCTGTTCTGGTACTTTATAGGCTTTGCAAATGCAACATAGCACCCACCAAAAATCTGCCTTCCAAAAGCCAAATAGTGCTCCCCCCCTTGTTTGCCCTGTCATGCGCCCGCAGTTTAGACCCACATATAGGGTATTGACGAACTTGGAAGAAATTGGATAACAAAATTTGGGGTCATTTTTTTCCAGGATTCCTGTTTTTTCAGGATTTAAAAATGTAATCTAAAATTGCATATGTTGGAAAAAAAAGGCATTTTCACAGCCTAACGCTAAAAAAATTTGTGAAACACCTGTGGGGTCGATATTCTCACTGCACTCCTGGATATATTCATTAAGCGGTCTAGTTTCCAATATGGGGTCGTCTTAGGGGAGTTATTACGTTTTTGCACCTTAGGGTGTACGCAAACCTGTCTGCAGAAAATCATAATGAAAATGATAGGCCAAAGTCCAGTAAGTTCTCCTTCTATTCTGAGGCTTGTGGATGAGCAAAGTAGCCCACTAGGGCCACATATGGGATATCTCTAAAAACAGCAGAATTGGGTGAATGGATATTAAGTTGCATTTTTCTGGTCATATCTACCATGTTCCAGTGACTAATGGATAGAAATGAAAATCTGAAATTTTGAAATTTCACATCCACTTTGTTTTAATTTCTGTGAAACACCTAATGGGTTAAAACATTTCCTAATGCTATTTTGAATACTTTAAGGGGTGCAGTTTCTTAGATGAAGTCATTTATGGGGGTATCTAACATACAGACCCCACAAAGCCACATCAGAACTGGACTGGTCCATAAACAAATCAATGTTGCAAATTGTTCTGAAAATGTGGAAAATTATTGTTACATTTCTAAGCCCCCTAATATCGTAAAAAAATAAAGAAGACATTTAAAAAGTAATGCCAACCTACAGTAGAAATATGGTGCTAGTTATAAAAAAAATTGTTTGAAATAGCTATCTGTCTTGCACATAGAAATTTTTGAGCTTTGAAAATGGCAAATTTTTCACAATTTTCATGACTACTTGATATTTTTCACAATTAAACAAGGATTGGATAGAACAAAATTTTTTACTAACTTAAAGAGCAATGTGTCACAAGAAAACAAATCTCTGAATCACATGAATAGGTAAAAGTATCAAAGGTTATTCACACATAAAGTGACAAATGTCAGATTTCAAAAATGAGGCTTTGTCAGTGAGGTAAAAAAATTTAAAAAAACCGGGTGTCCTTTCGGTTTTCCCAAAATACCCCTTAGTTTCGGGTTTGGGCCCAAATTTTTTTTGTAAATTGGTGAAACAGCAATTTTCAAGTCATTTACCAAAAGTTTTCCCTCAAGGGGTTTTGGGGTCTGGACTTTGAGTTTAAACCCAATTGCATTGTACTTTTTTTTAAATTTTAAAGGTTCGTTGAATGTTTGGAAGGTAAACCCTTTTTGCCACAGTCTCTACAGTCATGGCCAAAAGTTTTAGAAGAAAACCAAATTTTTTATTTTTTTAACCTGATCGGGTTTTTTATGTGTTTTTTGCCCAGATTTTTTTTTATTCACATACGAAAATCCCAAGTGAAATAATTTTATATTAACAAAACTTTTTTTTTGGACATTAGAATAAAGTTAATCCCAGCAATTTTCAAATTTGGGCAGTGTTGCCCCTTCTTCTTCAGGACCTCTGCAATTCTCCCGGGCATGCTCTCAATCCCCCCTTCCCTTGACCAAATCCAACTGATAGCATTCCATTCTTGGTCCCAATTTCAATGCTTGCATTTTGTTGAAAATTTGGGGTTGGTTTTTTTTTGCCCCCCTTTTTTTTGATATTGACCACACGTTCTCAATGGTTTAAAATCGGGGGAGTTTCCGGGCCCCAAAGGACCCAAAATCTCTATTTTTTGTTCCCCGAGCCATTTAGTTTTTCACCTTTGCTTTATGGCAAGGTGCCCCATATGCGGGGAAAAAGGGTAATTGTTGATCAAAAAACTGCTTTTGGAAACCGTTGGGGGAAAGAAGTTGCTTTTGGAGGACTTTTTGGTACCATTCTTTATTCATGGAGGGTGTTTTTAGGCAAACTTTTAGAGGGGCCGTTTCCCCTTGGTTTTGAGAAGCAAACCCCAAAACATGAAGGGTTTTGGGGGAGGGCTTTCCCAATTTGGGCCCAAGGAGACAAACTGGTGGACGTTTAAACCCTTGTACTTTTTTCCCGCCCAAGCTTTTTCCAGATTTTGTAAAAACTTTCGGAAAGGCGGTTTTCATCAGAAAAAAGGGGGACCTTTTCCCAGATCTCCTGCATCTTTTTCCCTTACCTTTAGCAGAATATCAGTCTGCCCCTGTTTTTTTTTCGGGAGAGAAGGGGCTTCTTTGTTGCCCCCCCTTTGGGTCACCAGGCCTTGTTTCCCTTGAGTCTCCACCGCCTTCACAAAAGTGCGTGCGGGATGCACTCAAAACCCGGGCCTGTTTCCATTCCTGAGCAGCTCTGAAACTGCTGGTAACCCGACCCGAAGCTAAAAAACTTTTAAAGAGAGGGTTTCCTGGCGCTTGCGGGGTCTTTTTTGGGGGGCCCGGACCCTTTTTTGGCAACAATGGAACCCCCCCTTTAAATTTCCCCTTATGTGCATAGATTTTGACTGGGTGAAATCATTCTAGCTGCAAAAACTTTTTCCCTTAGGCCTTTTTGGGGCAGTCAAGATATTTTCCCACGGTTCTTTAGAGAAAACCTGGTTAAAAAGAAAAAATGATCCCAAGCACCAACCTCCTTTTAAAGTGTCCATTGGTGTGTTTCTTATTTAATCATGACAGTGAATCTCCACCCTGCCCTCATCAACCCCCCCCTGTGTTAAGGACAATCATAAATATGTTAGCTGGTCTTTTAAAGGCGGGCCTGAATAAGTTAAAGTTTTTGGGCAAAAAAGTTCATTTTCTAGGAAACTATTACTTGGCAATTAATTGTGTAAGCTGTCACCTTTTTATAACATTCGGGTATATGAAAATTTGCCATTAAAAACCTGATGCATGGACTTTGTAAAAATTAACATTTAAAACACCAAAACTTTTGGGCCATAATTAGTTTTCAGCCTTCACAGGTTTTTCCTTTAGCATTCCCCTTTTTTACTCCAACTTTTCCCTCAATTTGCCCCAGCTCCCCAGCCCCCCTTAAGCAAAGCATAACCCCAGCATAAATATGCCACCACCATCTTCACGGGGGGACGGAGTTGGGGTTATGTGCATATTGGATTTCCCTCCCACAAAATATTTAAAGCTTTTAACATTTAACCACAAAGTTAAATTTTGTTCTCATTTAACAGACCTTCTTCCACATGCTTATTGTGTCCTAATAGCATTTTTGCAAATGAAAAATTTGGGACTCCTAGGGGCCCTTTCCTTCAAAAATGGGTTTCTTCTTGCCCCTCTTCCATCCATGCTGATTGTGGGAAAACATCATTTTAAAGGTTTTCTGTAAACAGATTTCTCCCCCTGAGCTGTATCTTGGCTTTTTGTCCCAAAGAGACCTGGTTGTCGTTCTCTAATTATTGCTTCAATGTCGGGTCGTCTTTTTTGGGGGCAACATGTCACTGGCCCACTGGGGGATCGGGGGGACCCCTCGGGTTCCCCCAGGCCCGACACAGCAGGCCCCCCAACCAGAGCTGCCCGTCCCCCCCACATTATGCCTAAGATCCCGGGGTCCTCTGTCCCAGCGTTCACGGGCTGTCTGGCGGGGCTTACGGCACCGCTCTGCTTTCTCCCAGAGGGTCTAAGCGCATCATCGGGCAGGTACGTTATTTGCACCGCCGTGCCGGCTTCACTAGGAAACCAGCAGTGAAGCCCACCTCCCGACCGTCATCCCAAAACGGGGAAAAGGCGAGTTATTTTTTTTTTATGTAATGGGGTCCAACCTGCTTGGGGAATATATACACCCTACGCACAGAAAATTTAGATAGAGAGAATTATATAAAGACCGTCTCACAACAAAAGAAAATTTTTTCCTTTAAAATAAAAACCTTATTAAATATGTTTTTTAAAAAACAAATATAAAATATCCCGAAATGACCTTTTACAATACCACCTAAAAAATCATTGTACAATTAAGTTTTAACCCCTAAAATTATTTGTTTTCACTCCAAATACGGGGGATGCTATGCTCCTTTTAGCAAGGGAGCACGTTCAAAATAAAATTTTACCAAGTAAATAAAAGTAAAATATATTTTAAATTGGGACTCACGATTCTTAGTTTCTTGCTTGATGTCCCTTTGATGCTTAGGAAAAAAACCCCAATAAAAAGAGCACGTGGGCATATGGACCGGATAAAAAAAAATGAACCCCCCAAAAAAAAATCCTACCCCAAGCAGAGCACCCGTCCTGAAAGGGACGACCCCACTTATCGGCGGCTCACCCTAAACAATATACAAGTATTCACGGTCCCATATCAATACAGACCAAACAATGCAAAAAATGCAAAAATCCCAACGCATTTATATACACCCTACCTAGTAGCAATCTACCTACCTATTTGGGGTCAGACTACCTATCCTTGGGCAATTTACCTACCTATCTGGGGGCAATTTACTTACCTATCTGGGGGCAATTTACTTACCTATCTGGGGGCAAACTACCTATCTGGGGATAATTTACCTACCTATCTGGGGACAATTTATCTACCTACCTGGGGGCAATTTACATACCCACCTGAGGGTAATTACCTACAGTGAATGAAATAATTATTTGATCCCCTTGCTATTGGTAATTTTTTCCCTTTACTTAAAGAATAATATCAAATTTAAGGGAGGTTAATTTTTAACATTGGAAAAATATCCAAATAAAAAAAAATACATTGAAAATTATATAAATTTTTTTGTTTTTTGCAGTAAAAACAAGTATTTGATCCTTGAAAAAAACAAACTTAATACTTTTGGGAAAAACCCTTTTTTTGCAAGCACAGCAGCAATATTTTGTAGTTGATGATATTTTTAGACATTCAGGGGAATTTTTCCACCCCTCTTTGCAAAAGTCTCAAATCATTAAGATTTGAGGCTGTTGTTGAACGGAGCTTAAACTCCCCCCCCATAATTTTTCTATGGAATTAAGGTCTGGAGATGGCTAGGCCATTCCATCCCTTTAATTGCTTTTTTTTGGCCATTTCCTTTTTTCCCTTTGGCTTATTTTTGGTCATTCCTTCTGGAAGTCACAGCCACGACCAATTTTTAATATTCTAGCGGAGGGAAAGAAGTTGTCACTCAGGATTTTACAGTACATGGCTCCATCCATTCTCCCATTGATGCAGTAAAGCAGTCCTGTGCTCTTAGCAGAGAAGCATCCCCGAAACATAATGGGCGACATGTATGAAGCTCGCCACGTCGGAGCGCAAGTTTTCAAGCTGCAGCTCATGTATGTCGGCGCCGGAGGAGCGCTCATACATGCGGTGTAAAGTCCCCTGCGCCTCGCCAGTGTTTGAGGCGCAGTGCGGGTCTTAGGCGCAGAAGGGACTGCACATAACATGTATTCGATTCGAACGGCTGGAAAACAGCGAGAAATAAATTAAACATGTTAGTTGAAGAGAAAAAAGAATTGTTTTCAAATGAATGAATGAATGAATAAAGTGAAAAATCAAAGCTGTCTAAAAGCGAAGAAATGTAGTGAAAAAGTGGATCATTTAAAATCAAAGGGAAAATATATAAGATCGCTCAAGAAATAAATCTCAGCTCCGTGCGGCATGGAGTATGAATCAAAAAAATCGTTTTTATGACGTGTAAAACATTATCTGAAAAAGAGCTCAAACCTTGTAAAAAAAATACATAAATAAAATCACTTTCCAAAAATTTCAAGACGGTGCAAAATCAGGAAATTTTGGATATTTGAAAATTGCCGGGAAATACAGTAATTCAAATTCTGTAAGCTCTTTCTTTGGGTCGGCAGAAATCAGCCAATCAGAATAGGGGGCCAAACAGTAAACCCATTATAACCTATGGAGTAGTATTGACCAATTTAAATGAAAAGGTGGGACAGTTCAAAATACAGTAAAAAAGGCAGAGAAGAGCTGATTGGTTGAGCCAGGCGGCAGATATGAATCCACATATTAGTACTCTATTTTTAGTGGAGAAAGAATGGGCGCGAATAAAAGGCGCCCTAAAAGTTATTACTGTCTATGAAATATTCTAGTTTTCTGTGATTTTTTTGGGGGGAAGAAGGGCTTGTCCAGCTTAGCCAATCAGCGGGTTAGCTACCTTCTCATAGAGTTCTATGGGGAAAAGAAATGCAGAACGAGCTCTGTTTGTGATTGGCTAAGTTAAAAGAGGCGTGGTTTTTTGGGCCAATGGGAGAGCCATTGTTCATATTATTGTTCATTAGCTAACGAAAATAAAGAAATAAAAATGAACTAATTGAATTCATTTTTATTAGTTTATTTTCGTTACCCCCATATTATTGTTCATTTTATATACACATCGGTACAACTTCGTGAGTCTTATCATTTGATTTCTGCCATGTAAGATTTAATTACAGATTGCATTAGAAAACCCATAAGAGCGTCGCCCCGCTCTCCCATTGGCCAATTAGCCAATCACACAAACCCGAGCTCGCTCTGCATTTCATTTCCCCATAGAACTCTATGAATAAGTAGGGTCAGCCGCTGATTGGCTAAGCAGGACGAGCCCCTCCTCCCCCAACCAATCACAGTACTAGAATATTTCCCCTAGACCGTAATAACTTTTAAAAGGCGCCCTTCTATTGCGCCCTTCTTGCTCCCCTCAAAATAGATGCACTACATATGGTTGGTGGATTCATATCTGCCGTCTGGGCTCAACCAATCAGATCTTTCCGGCCTTTTTTACTGTATTTTGAACTGTCCCTCCTTTTCATTTGATTGGTCAATTCTTCTCCATAGGTTATAATGGGACATTGTCGCTCCTATTCTGATTGGCTGGTTTATGCTGACCAATGAGAAGAGCTTCCAGAATTTGAATTACTGTATTTCCCGGCAATTCTCTATATCGCAATTCCTGATGTTGCGCCGGTCTCGGCGACAACGCGTTGTTAGGGATTTGATTGATTTATGTTTATAGAAGGTTTTAGCTCTTTTTCAGATAAATTTTTAAACCTAATAAAAAAGATTTTTTTAATCATACTCCATGCCGCACGGAGCTGAGAGCCGCGATTTTATTGCCCCGATCTGGCCGTAGACTACAATGGGACAAAGTAGCTTGCACTCTGATTGGCCGGGATAGCCAAGCCCCCGCTAGTTCAACCAATCAGCTCTTTTCTGCCTTTTTTACTGTAATCTGAACTGTCCCGCCTTTTCATGTGATTGGTCAATACTACTCCATAGGTTATAATGGTTCACTGTCGCTCCTATTCTGATTGGCTTGTTTAGCCCGACCAATGAGAAGAGCTTACAGAATTTGAATTACTGTATTTCTCGGCAATTTCGAATATCCCAATTCCCAATGTTGGGCCGGTCTCTCAAACGCGTTGTTAGGGATTTTATTTCTGTCTGTTTATAGAAGGTTTTAGCTCTTTTACAGAGAATGTTTTACACTGACAGAGAACCTGTCACATAGTTTTTGCCCCCCTGGCTGAGGACAGCACAAGCGAGTGTCAGACATGCTGTTTCCAGCGCTGTGTCCCTTATTCTGTAAGATGCTGTAGTTTTCGTGTATTTAATGCTCAAATCTGCAGTTTTCAGCCAGAAGAGTCATTCGAAGAGTCCTTCAGAGTGTCAGTTTTTTCAAACCCGGCCAATCGGAGGCTAGCCCCGCCCACCTCAACTGACAAACCTATTACGGAGGTGGAGCTAGCCTTTGGTGGGTGGAGCTAACACCTGCTCATGAATAAGATTTAAGGGGTAAATGCTCTAAAACTGCTGCATCTTACAGAATAAGGAGCACAGCGCTGGGAACAGCAGGTCTGACACTAGCTTGTGCTGCCCTCAGCAAGGGGGGCACAACCTATGTGACAGGTTCCCTTTAATAAAAACGATTTATTTACTAATTCTCCATGCCTCACAGCGCGAAGATTTCAGTGCCCCGATCTGTCCGTAGACTACAATGGGACAAAGTAGCTTGCACTCTGATTGGCCGGGATAGCCAAGCCCCCGCTAGTTCAACCAATCAGCTCTTTTCTGCCTTTTTTACTGTAATCTGAACTGTCCCGCCTTTTCATGTGATTGGTCAATACTACTCCATAGGTTATACTGGTTCACTGTCGCTCCTATTCTGATTGGCTTGTTTAGGCCGACCAATGAGAAGAGCTTACAGAATTTGAATTACTGTATTTCTCTGCAATTTCGAATATCCCAATTCCCGATGTTGTGCCGGTCTCGGCGACAAACGCGTTGTTAGGGATTTTATTTCTGTCTGTTTATAGAAGGTTTTAGCTCTTTTGCAGAGAATGTTTTACACTTAAAGAGAACCTGTCACATAGTTTTTGCCCCCCTGGCTGAGGACAGCCCAAGCTAGTGTCAGACATGCTGTTTCCAGCGCTGTGTCCCTTATTCTGTAAGATGCTGTATTTTTCGTGTATTTAATGCTCAAATCTGCAGTTTCCAGCCAGAAGAGTCATTCGAAGAGTCCTTCAGAGTGTCAGTTTTTTCTCAAACCCGGCCAAATCGTAGGCTAGCCCCGTCCACCTCAAAATGACAAACCTATTACGGGGGCGGAGCGTAGCCTTTGGTGGGGGGAGCTAACACCTGCTCATGAATAAGATTTTAGGGGGAATTTCTCTAAAACTGCTGCAAACTTACAGAATAAGGGGGACAGCGTGGGAACAGCAGGTCTGACACTAGCTTGTGCTGCCCTCAGCAAGGGGGGCACAACCTATGTGTGACAGGTTCCTTTAATAAAAACGATTTATTTACTAATTCTCATGCCTCAAGCGCGGGGATTTCAGTGCCCCGAAACGTCCATAGACTACAATGGGGGAAAGTAGCTCGTGCTCTGATTGGCCGGGATAGCCCAAACCCCCGCTAGTTCAACAATCAGCTCTTTTCTGCATTTTTACTGTATTTGAACTGTCCCCGCTTTGAATTTGTTGGTCAAATACTTCTCCATAGGTTTTAATGGGTCACTGTCGCTCCTATTCTGATTGGCTGGTTTATGCCCCACCCTTTAAAAAGCGCTTTACAGAATTTTAATTGCGTATTTCCCGGCAATTTCGAATATCCTAATTTCTGATGTAGCGCCATTATAGATTTTTTTAAAGTGATTTTATTTATGTATTTTTTTATAAGGGTTGAGCTCTTTTCTGATTTACACATAATAAAAACGATTTTTGGAATCATACTCCCAGCCGAGATGGATTTTTTTGCGATCTTCTATATGTTTCCTCTCATGTTACGTTCTCGCTTCACTTCGCCTCATCCAAAATTTTAGACCAACCAAAAGGTCTGCCGTTGGACTGGCGAGCCTGCAATCGCCGCACTTTGCCAACCCCGATCAAACATCCCTGGGAGTTTTCTAATGTCCCCGGTTCCCGCCCCAGAACGCCCAGGGGGGGCCCATTGCACGCCCCTTTGTTAGGGCATCCGAAAGTGCAAAGCTGCCAAAAACATCGCACCCTGGCCAACAGGGATTGGGAAAGGGTGAGGCCCTTTTTTCCCAGAAAACGGGTCAAATCCCATCAATTTTCGTGCCCCAAAATTTTCCACCCTCCTCTTGACATGGGGAATTGTCCTTTGGGTTTATAGGCGCATTTCTCTTCTAAAAACACGGCGATTGATTTAATCCCAGAGAGCTCAATTTTTTCTCTTTACCCAAAACCACCTTCTCCCAACCCCTCACAAAACCAGGTGCTCATTGGGCAAATTTCAAGGGGCCTGACATGTCCTTTTTGAGCGGGGGAATCTTGGGGGGACTAAAAGTTTTTTAAACCCATTCGATGTAATTTGTTAAAAAATGGTTTTTTTGGTGACTGGATCCCACTGCCTTGAGGTATTAACAAGTTCCCCCTGTGTAGTTTTGGGTGATCTCTCACCTTTTTATGACAAGGATACCCAATGAGGTGAGATTTTGCATGGTGCCCCCGTCAATGTCAAATGACAGTTATTTTATATTTCTTCCATTTTTTTACTTTGACCACAGTTTTCCTTCTTTCCCAGCATTTTACTTATGGGTTTTGTACCCCTTCCAGCTTTGTACAGTCTATGATCTTGCCATGAATCCTTAAAAACCTTTTTGCTTGCCCATGTTTTTGAGGGAGAGTCGATGATTAAATTTATCTGTGGACAGGGGTCTTTTTTAAAGGTAACGATTTAAACAGCTGTCTTTAATGCACGATTGATTTGGGGGCCTTAACTGTCTGTAGGGGCCAGAATTTTTTTTTGGTTGGTGGGTATCAAATTCTTATTTTTCTCAACAAAATGCAAATAAAATTTTTATAATTTTCAAAAATGCTTTTTTTGGGTTTTTTTTTGGATATGCTATCTTCAAAGTTTAAAATTAACCTCACTTAAAATTTTAAAACTGTTTTATGTCTTTTGTCAGTGGGGGAAACTTACAAATCACAGGGGAAAAAAATTATTTCCTTTTATGTATCTAAGGCAATGTCCTACCTTCCTGGGGACAATCTATCTATCTGGAGGCAAATTATCTATTTGGGGGCAATTTACCTACCTACTTGGGGGGCAACACCACCTTCGGGGAAAATTTTCCTACCTATCTGGGGGTAATCTACCTACCTACCTGGGGGCAATATACCTACCTGGAGGCAATCTACCTGCCTATCCGGAGGCAATCTATCTATCTACCATGGGCCTAACTACTGTCTATCTATCTACCTGCCTACCTACCTAGGATCAATCTACCTATCTGAGGCCTAACTACTACCTTCCTACCTAGGGATAATCTACCTACCTACCAGAGGCCTAACAACTGCCTATCTACCTAGGGGCAATCTACCTACCTATCTGAGCCCTAACTACTGCCCACCTACATACATAGGGTCAATATACCTATGTACCTACCTATGGCCTAACTACCTACTTGGGGCCAATCCACTAACTAAGTTCATGTGGCCTAACTGCTGCCTACCTAACTAGGGCTTATCTACTGCCTACCTACCTGGGGCCTTCAAACCAACCAATCTGGGGGCCTACCTACCTAGGGTCTATCAACCTACCTACCTTGGGCTTTCCCATCGACTTGCTGGGGACCTACCTATCTACCTAGGGTCTACCTACCTAACTGGGGCCTCCATTTTGGCTGTGCACTTTGCCCATCCACACAGACTGTTTTTAGTCAGAGCAGAAAGTAGCTGGGATCTTCATTTCCTGAAAATATAGAGGCCTGAGTTGGCACCGAATGAGGTGAGTTTGAAGTTCCCATCTGAACTGAGATCAACTTGTCTCGGTGAATGGGCACTAGCAGTTTAGATAAAAAATGTGTGCTAATAACCTAAAATTTTCAAGTATCCAAAAAGTAGCAGAAAATAATTTTTAAATAGTTCCTATGTTTATTTTGACTGTCTTTTATCATTTGTAGAGTGCTGCTAATATTTTGTTGTGTTTAAATTGCTTGCTGCCATGCTAGCGTGCACCGCCATAATTTTCTTTAACCCCTTAAGCAGAACGCCTGAAAAGTACTTAATGACCAGCACATTTTTTTAGTTTTTGCCTCCTTGCGTTTCAACAGTCGTAACTTTTTTACTTTTTCAATTACATACTTTTTGGAGGAATAGTTTAAATTCACGTAGGGTATAAATACAAGTGTTAGAGGTAGCTCAGTACAGTCGCTCTTATCAAGACAGTTACCCAAAAATGGGACTTAGGGTTATTCCAGTGTAGGGATAGTTACCCTAAGATCCTCAACACGTATCTTGGACTCAATGACAGCAAGGTACAAGACTGGATGTCCAAGGGATATAATATTGGATGTTAACTAGAAGTGACATAGGAAGGACCAGCATCTATATGGATCAAGGTTACGTCTAAAGAAGGTGGTGAGTGGATGAAAAATTAGCTTATGTTATGTGTATTTGATTGGTGTCAAGATTTACTGGCAAATTATGTTTTTTAGTTTTACTTATGAAAAGATTTTTTTAAAAAGACATATATATTTCTTTTTGGTAGAGCTTGATATCTATAATGCCTCTTGGATACTGTGAACTTAGCTGGTATAACGACCCATAGAATAAAGTTAAAATGTAAAAAACAATGGCAAAGCTGTTGTACTTTTTCCCATTCCCCTCAGAGTTAATAAAAGTTAATTAATAAGTTGTAATGTACCTTAACATGGTGCATCTGAAAATTACAATCCGTACTGCAAAACAGATACATTTAAGTTATAACTTTTGTAAGATGGTAATGAAAAAAAATACTTGATACTTAAAGAGAACCTATCACATCGTTTATGCCCCACTTGCTGAGGACAGCACAAGCTAGTGACAGACATGCTGTTCCCAGCGCTGTGTCACTTACTCTGTAAGATGCTGTAGTTTCAGTATTTAAAGGGGTTGTTTCACTACGAAGATTATAGTTGAAAATGTGGGGACCAAAAATCTAAGGATGTACGTCCTTGGTTACTATTGCCAAAGTGCTACGGTTTAGAGAACGGCTGGTTGCATGTGCTTAGCAACGGTGTAATTTTACTGGTTTTACTTTTGTGTATTGTAATCCTCTTCACTGCCTCTCCTCCAATCCTGTGGCTTGCCTATCCACACATCCCTGTGGCTGCCAAAACACCCCTCCCCACTCTTCACTGCCTCTTGTCGCTGCCAAAACACACAAACCCCCTGCATGTCCTTTACGCTTTTTCCCTCCGTGCCTGCCAATTTCACAACATCCCTCCCCCTCTTCACTGCCTTTCTTTGCATGTGCATGACCTGGGCGGGCAGAATGCTTCCCTGACCAGTAAATAAACACCGTTGCTAAGCACATGTAAACCAGCCCGTATTCTAAAACCATAGTACTTTGCCAATAGTAACCAAGGACGTACATCCTTAGATTTTTGGTCCCCACATTTTCAACTATGATCTTCGTAGTGAGACAACCCCTTTAATGCTCAAATCTGCAGTTTTCAGCCAGAAAAGTCATGAAAAGAGTCAGTTTTTTTCAAACCCCGCCTATCTGAGGTTAGCCCAGCCCACCTCAACTGATTAACCTATTACTTTGAATAGGTAGAAACATGTGAATAACTGTCAGTGGGCGGGGCTAGCCTTTGGTGGACGGGGCTAACACCTGCTCATGAATAAGATTTGAGGGTTAAATGCATCTTACAGAATAAGGGACACAGTGCTGGGAACAGCAGGCCTGACACTGGCTTGTACTGTCCTCAGCAAGGGGGGCATAATCTATGTGATAGGTTCCTTTTAAGCATACTTAATGTTCAATAGTGGACAGTACTATTATTCAGTTTTTCTGGAAATGCATGTGTGATATTGACCTAATGAAATGAATGATGAGGTGGTGAATGACCGGAAGCTGGAAGCCCTTCATGATAGCACAGGAGGTGACCGTTCCTTCCTATAGTGTATTCTGTGTGATTAGGCATGAGCTGGTGCACTGCTGATTGCAAATGGTATGGCAATGATGTAACCACCTTTGTCATTAGTCATTTTCTCTTCCTGCACTCTCTCATCTCTTGTCATGTTATCATGTTACATAATTATTAATATTATTCAATCACTTTTGAGAACAACCTCGACTTGGCAATCAGCTATAGAATTAAAATCAGTCTGCAACTTATTCACAACTGCTGTCCATTAGTATCCTCATCTTTATCTACAGACTGGAATATATACTATACAGAAAAATCAATGAAGTGTACATTCTTATGACCACCATGGAAGATGTCTACAATAGCATATTTCATAGTAGCTGAACTAAGTTTGACTCCAAATGCTTTGGGGATCTTTTTTGCCATCATGGTATCTTAATGAGTTACAGCTTAGGCTACAGATCCATAAAATGGATCCTGACCTTAGAGACTCTCGTCTGCTACAAAAGTGGGAGCTGGGGGGGCACCCCAGGCAGCCCTGTTTCCTTTTAGCACATTAGGACTCTCCGCATCCTTTTAACTGTATACGTGTCCTGAGGAACAGGGAAAAGCTATTGTCTCACTGTCCCATTGACTGACTGCCTTTATGAGCCGGACATTAGCCTACAATGAAGGAATAAGTGGCGCAGGAGGCATGATACAGCGATAGGCTGCATGATGGTATAATGGCATCATGCCACTAAAGCCGGACACTAGCTCCCGAAGCCAGCTGCTCAGAGGGGAAACAGGGAGATGTGAGTATCATTTTTTTTGTATTTTTATTAATCAGTCAGAGGAGTATGTAAACCTGTCTATAAACCTACATGAGGCATATATACCTTTCCACCTACAAGGATACATATATACCTTTCCATCCACAGGAGGGCAGATGTACCTACCTAGCTAGAGGGGGCTATGTACCTACCTATTTACTTACAGGCGCATACCTAGCTATCTACAGGGCGCTGTATACCTACCTACAGGGGGTATATATACCTACCTCCCATACAGGGATACATATATACCTATCCATCCACAGGGGCATATATACTTATCCAGCTATAGGGGGCATATATACCTACCTACAGGGGACTGTATACCTACCTGTCTATCTACAGGAGGCGTATATATCTCCCTGTCTACAGGGGGCTGTAAACCTACCTATAGGAGGCATATACCTCTACAGGGAGATATACTCTAACTATAACATTTTGATAAAAAATGGGCGCTAAGAACCTCAAATTTTCTAGTATCCAAAAAGTAGCAAAAATGCATTTTAAAATAGTTTATATATTCACTTTGACTGTCTCTTAGCATTTGTAGAGTGCTGCTGATATGTTGCTGTGTTGGCATTGTTTGCTACTGCACCAGCATGCACCTACATCATTTGCTTTAAAATTGTTTTGGATGCGCTGTTCAGTTTTTTTTTCTTTTGATTTTTGCATGGGGTAGTGGCAACCTCCATTTTGGTCATGCTCACTGCCCAGACTGTCCTAAATCAGAGCAGAATGTAACTGGGACCTTCATTCCCTGAAAATATGTAGGCCAGAGAGGGCACCAACAAAGTGAGATGTTAGTGTAGATTCCCATCTGAACTGAGGTCACCTTAGCGTGGTGCATGGGCCCTCGCAGTTTTGATAAAAAATGTGCGCTTAGGATGACAAATTTTCACTTTACAGTAGTCACCAGGCAGTCTACATGACGTGTTTTATCCCATGGGTCGACACAATTTCAGTGATACCGAATTTATATAGTTTTTTTATGTTGTAGCACTTTTTATTATTGTGTAAAACAAAGTATTGCTCTCTTCTAATAGACATAACTTTTTTTTCCGTATATAACTGTGTAAGGACTTTTTTGCTGCGGGACAAACTGACATTTTGCTTGGTAACACTTCAGCGCTTTTATGACTTTTTGATTGCTTTTTATTCCATTAAATGTGCTGCAGGATTAACAAACATCACAATTCTGTCATTGTCTTTTTTTAGTTTTTACGCCATTCATTGTGCTGGTTAAATAATATGTCAGATTTATAGGCTAGGTCGTTACGCATGTGGTGATATCAAATATGTGTACTTATTTTAGTTTTGATCTTTTTTATAATGTAGAATGGGGGGGGTTATTTTATTTATGCTATTGTGGTTTTTTTCACTTCTCACTTTTTTCATTCACTTGTCTTCCTAGGGGACTTAGATTGCTGGGACAATACATAGCAGTACATAGCTGTACTGCTATGTATTGACAACTTTCAGCCACCATGATGAGTGTGGCTACGTCACATCCAAACTGAAATCCTTTTTTAGCCTTCTGGGTTGCCATAGAAGTCATTGGTACTTCCCTCCCTCTGTCTTCGCCTTAGCAAGTTCCGGTAGTGGCCGACAGAGCATGGGACATGTGGCCGTACTGTCACGCATGCTACTCACATGGTCAGTGGGCACTTATTGTGTTTGCTGTGGATTTTCCTGTCTGTTTGGCTATGCTGCATGCACTGTGAGGGGCTGCACCCTGTATGTATTTATCCCTAGTCGGTCCTGCTGTGTTGGACTTCCCCAACAAATTACTTGCAAGCTGAGGATTTTTAAGGCAGCTGCTCTCATCTGCCTCAACCTTAATCTAGGCTCTTGTCATCCTGTCTTGTCTAGTCTGTCTGTTTGTCTATGTCCTGTCTGGTCCCTGTTATCCTATCCAGTGTTCTTAGTTTGTGTCCTAATCTATGTTTTTAGCCAGAGCTTCTGCCTATTGTCATAGTTTGTGTTCCTGTCATAGTTTCTTGTTTTCCCTATGTTCCTAACCTGTCTGAGCTCCTAGCTTGCCTCTGTTCTTTGCCTCTGTGTTCTAGTCTGTGTTCCTGCCTCTGTTCTTTGCCTCTGTGTTCTAGTCTGTCCCTGCCTCTGTTCTTTGCCTCTGTGTTCTAGTCTGTGTCCCTGCCTCTGTTCTTTGCCTCTGTGTTCTAGTCTGTCCCTGCCTCTGTTCTTTGCCTCTGTGTTCTAGTCTGTCCCTGCCTCTGTTCTTTGCCTCTGTGTTCTAGTCTGTCCCTGCCTCTGTTCTTTGCCTCTGTGTTCTAGTCTGTCCCTGCCTCTGTTCTTTGCCTCTGTGTTCTAGTCTGTTCCTGCCTCTGTTGTTTGCCTCTGTGTTCTCGTCTGTCACTGCCACTGTTCTTTGCCTCTTTGTTCTAGTCTGTCCCTGCCTCTGTTCTTTGCCTCTGTGTTCTAGTCTGTCCCTGCCTCTGTTCTTTGCCTCTGTGTTCTAGTCTGTCCCTGCCTCTGTTCTTTGCCTCTGTGTTCTAGTCTGTCCCTGCCTCTGTTCTTTGCCTCTGTGTTCCAGTCTGTCCCTGCCTCTGTTCTTTGCCTCTGTGTTCTAGTCTGTGTCCCTGCCTCTGTTCTTTGCCTCTGTGTTCTAGTCTGTTCCTGCCTCTGTTCTTTGCCTCTGTGTTCTAGTCTGTCCCTGCCTCTGTTCTTTGCCTCTGTGTTCTAGTCTGTGTTCCTGCCTCTGTTCTTTGCCTCTGTGTTCTAGTCTGTCCCTGCCTCTGTTCTTTGCCTCTGTGTTCTAGTCTGTGTTCCTGCCTCTGTTCTTTGCCTCTGTGTTCTAGTCTGTGTTCCTGCCTCTGTTCTTTGCCTCTGTGTTCTAGTCTGTCCCTGCCTCTGTTCTTTGCCTGTGTATTCTAATCTTTGTTCCTGCCTCTGTTCTTTGCCTCTGTGTTCTAGTCTGTCCCTGCCTCTGTTCTTTGCCTCTGTGTTCTAGTCTGTCCCTGCCTCTGTTCTTTGCCTCTGTGTTCTAGTCTGTCCCTGCCTCTGTTCTTTGCCTCTGTGTTCTAGTCTGTCCCTGCCTCTGTTCTTTGCCTCTGTGTTCAAGTCTGTCCCTGCCTCTGTTCTTTGCCTCTGTGTTCTAGTCTGTTCCTGCCTCTGTTGTTTGCCTCTGTGTTCTAGTCTGTCCCTGCCTCTGTTCTTTGCCTCTGTGTTCTAGTCTGTTCCTGCCTCTGTTCTTTGCCTCTGTGTTCTAGTCTGTCCCTGCCTCTGTTCTTTGCCTCTGTGTTCTAGTCTGTCCCTGCCTCTGTTCTTTGCCTCTGTGTTCTAGTCTGTGTCCCTGCCTCTGTTCTTTGCCTCTGTGTTCCAGTCTGTCCCTGCCTCTGTTCTTTGCCTCTGTGTTCTAGTCTGTCCCTGCCTCTGTTCTTTGCCTCTGTGTTCTAGTCTGTGTCCCTGCCTCTGTTCTTTGCCTCTGTGTTCTAGTCTGTCCCTGCCTCTGTTCTTTGCCTCTGTGTTCTAGTCTGTGTTCCTGCCTCTGTTCTTTGCCTCTGTGTTCTAGTCTGTCCCTGCCTCTGTTCTTTGCCTGTGTATTCTAATCTTTGTTCCTGCCTCTGTTCTTTGCCTCTGTGTTCTAGTCTGTGTCCCTGTCTCTGTTCTTTGCCTCTGTGTTCTAGTCTGTGTTCCTGCCTCTGTTCTTTGCCTTTGTGTTCTAGTTTGTCCCTGCCTCTGTTCTTTGCCTCTGTGTTCTAGTCTGTGTTCCTGCCTCTGTTCTTTGCCTCTGTGTTCTAGTCTGTCCCTGCCTCTGTTCTTTGC
Source organism: Phyllomedusa bahiana (assembly GCA_025379985.1). Taxonomy (NCBI): domain Eukaryota; kingdom Metazoa; phylum Chordata; class Amphibia; order Anura; family Hylidae; genus Phyllomedusa; species Phyllomedusa bahiana. The sequence continues at coordinate 14,692 of JAODAL010041477.1, read as the reverse complement.
CTCTGTGTTCTAGTCTGTTCCTGCCTCTGTTCTTTGCCTCTGTGTTCTAGTCTGTCCCTGCCTCTGTTCTTTGCCTCTGTGTTCTAGTCTGTCCCTGCCTCTGTTCTTTGCCTGTGTATTCTAATCTTTGTTCCTGCCTCTGTTCTTTGCCTCTGTGTTCTAGTCTGTTCCTGCCTCTGTTCTTTGCCTCTGTGTTCTAGTCTGTCCCTGCCTCTGTTCTTTGCCTCTGTGTTCTAGTCTGTGTCCCTGCCTCTGTTCTTTGCCTCTGTGTTCTAGTCGGTGTTCCTGCCTATGTTCTTTGCCTCTGTGTTCTAGTCTGTCCCTGCCTCTGTTCTTTGCCTCTGTGTTCTAGTCTGTGTTCCTGCCTCTGTTCTTTGCCTCGTGTTCTAGTCTGTTTCTGCCTCTGTCTTGCTCTTTTTCTAGTTGTTCCCCGCGTCTGTTCTTTGCCTCTGTTTTCTAGTCTGTGTTCCTGCCTCTGTTCTTTGCCTCTGTGTTCTAGTCTGTCCCTGCCTCTGTTCTTTGCCTCTGTGTTCTAGTCTGTCCCTGCCTCTGTTCTTTGCCTCTGTGTTCTACTCTGTGTTCTAGTCTGTGTTCCTGCCTCTGTTCTTTGCCTCTGTGTTCTAGTCTGTGTTCCTGCCTCTGTTCTTTGCCTCTGTGTTCTAGTCTTTTCCTGCCTCTGTCTTTGCCTCTGTTTCTAGTCTGTGTCCTCCTCGTTCTTTGCCTCTGTGTTCTAGTCTGTCCCTGCCTCTGTTCTTTGCCTCTGTGTTCTAGTCTGTCCCTGCCTCTGTTCTTTTCCACTGTGTTCTAGTCGTCCTGCTTGTTCTTGCCTCTGTTTCTAGTCTGTCCTGCTCTGTTCTTTGCCCCTGTGTTCTAGTCTGTTTCCGCCTCTGTTCTTTGCCTCTGTGTTCTGTCTGTCCCTGCCTCTGTTCTTTGCCTCTGTGTTCTAGTCTGTGTTCCTGCCTCTGTTCTTTGCCTCTGTGTTCTAGTCTGTCCCTGCCTCTGTTCTTTGCCTCTGTGTTCTAGTCTGTGTCCCTGCCTCTGTTCTTTGCCTCTGTGTTCTAGTCTGTCCCTGCCTCTGTTCTTTGCCTCTGTGTTCTAGTCTGTCCCTGCCTCTGTTCTTTGCCTCTGTGTTCTAGTCTGTGTTCCTGCCTCTGTTCTTTGCCTCTGTGTTCTAGTCTGTCCCTGCCTCTGTTCTTTGCCTCTGTGTTCTAGTCTGTCCCTGCCTCTGTTCTTTGCCTCTGTGTTCTAGTCTGTCCCTGCCTCTGTTCTTTGCCTCTGTGTTCTAGTCTGTCCCTGCCTCTGTTCTTTGCCTCTGTGTTCTAGTCTGTCCCTGCCTCTGTTCTTTGCCTCTGTGTTCTAGTCTGTGTTCCTGCCTCTGTTCTTTGCCTCTGTGTTCTAGTCTGTGTTCCTGCCTCTGTTCTTTGCCTCTGTGTTCTAGTCTGTCCCTGCCTCTGTTCTTTGCCTCTGTGTTCTAGTCTGTCCCTGCCTCTGTTCTTTACCTCTATGTTCTAGTCTGTGTTCCTGCCTCTGTTCTTTGCCTCTGTGTTCTAGTCTGTCCCTGCCTCTGTTCTTTGCCTCTGTGTTCTAGTCTGTCCCTACCTCTGTTCTTTGCCTCTGTGTTCTAGTCTGTGTTCCTGCCTCTGTTCTTTGCCTTTGTGTTCTAGTCTGTGTTCCTAACTCTGTTCTTTGCCTCTGTGTTCTAGTCTGTCCCTGCCTCTGTTATTTGCCTTTGTGTTCTAGTCTGTCCTTGCCTCTGATCTTTGCCTCTGTGATCTAGTCAGTGTTCCTTCCTCTGTTATTTGCCTCTTTGTTCTAATCTCTGTTCCTTGTCTCTGTTCCTTGCCTGGCTTTGTATTCCTGTTTGTGTGTCTTGTACTATGACCCCTGTCAGGCCTTTCCTGTTTGTGTCATTCTGCATTTTGTTGGTATCAATTTTTCCTCACGTTACAGTACCTGGCACGTATCCTGGTCCCTTGTCTTGTCTATTGGTTCTCTGTGGGTATGGTGCCCCTTTTAGGTGCTCCTGACCGGTCCAGGTCATCTGCTACTGCTGTGGACTGCACTAAGGTTGCACCCTTGGCGCAAGCCCTTTAGTGGCGCAATGGGTCCACTACCCACCATAAACATGACACATACCCACGTACGACGTATGGGTATGTCAAATATCGGTAAGGGGTTAAAAGAGGCGTGGTGTGAAAGTGGGGACGTGGTCTATAAAACAGGGCAGCATACCCAGCAACAGGCAGCAAAAGTCATAGCTATGCCACTGAGTAGAAACTTTATATACACAGCTTTGTCGTGTTTATGAGGTCTTAAAGTAAACCTGTCAGGTGAATTATGCCCCTTTTCTGAGCAGGATGTGATAGACAATGAGATTTGATGCTAAATTTCTCAGTAAGAATCTGAGAAAACCTTAAAAGTGAAACCAAAAATACTGCTGACCCTGCCCAAAAATAGTAACAGTTTGTTTTATACATACACTGGTTAAGAGAAAACTGACAATCACTGTATGTGGGCAGGGTAACCAGGACTCTCACTGTCTCTTAAAGAGTCCAACTAGGATTTACTCAGCTTTTTACTCAGACAGCTTTCTCCAAATCATATAAATCTATATGTCACTGAGCTCAGTTTCTTTTTCTCTCTATCACATCCTCTTTAGTAGTGCAGAATAAAGAACCTGAAAGGTTCCCTTTAAATTTTATGTACCCTTGAATACAGTTTTTTGAACTAAACAGAGAACCAAACCTTATTCGTAGGCAGACATGTTAAATGGGTACAGATGCACAGTTGAGTTTTAGAGGGAAAATCTCAGATAGTGACCTTTGCACCGTATGGAAAAGATACTAAGTCATTCCCATGGACCAGAATGGAAGCTCTATACAAATGTATGAGAGACTGAAATTTAAGTAAGTGTTGTGCTTCTCCACCCTTCCCATTAGAATATTCTAGATCATCTAAAAATTATATAAAAGGCTAGCACTCAGAGCCTCCTTCGGGTGTTCTGCAGATAGAGACCAATGGTTAGCAGATGGTTAGCAGAAGAGACTCTGCCAGACTGACTGTGTGACTAGAAGAAGATTATGAAGATACCAAGCCACAGATCCTAGGTCACTAGCCCTTTGACCAAGAAGCCAACCATCTGACTGAGCCACAGACATTAGGACACCAGTGCTTGGGCCAACATACCAGCCTTCTGAGAGAGAGAGATAGCTTGCCTAGGCCTTTCCTCAGCACAAAGCCTTTGTCTACCAGGGATGAGACTGGAGAAACTGTTTAGTGTATTGCCTGTATTGTTTTGCTCTTGATTTCCTCCATTAAAGAAGTTCAGTGGTTTAGTGAGACCTCTGAATCTCTAGATTTATTTTCCAGTGGGGTGCACCACACCTTACCAACCCTTCCAGAGAGCAGTAACACGTGGTGACATCTCAACGGTGACCGGTGAGTCAAGTGTTAAATTTGGACCACCCCAAACTGCTATTTGGCATCATAAACAGGATCCGCTCCGGTGCCAGCAGTACAAGTCATAATAGGACTAGCTACTATACGTCACAAATGTAAAAAATCTGGTCATGTAGAGCATGAGTGCATGCAATTAAACTAGTATCTCCTGAGGCAATGGCCCAACCTTTGGAGGGGGTGCTTCTTGGGTCCAAATTTTGCTGCATATATTGGTAAATGTCCTACCATTACTGTCCAAACTAATGGTGTATCCTGCCTTGCATAAGTGGACACTGGGTCACAAGTGACAACTATGCAACTACCATTTTATCAGCAGCATTGTGAGCTTATCAATTCTACTCAGAATAAGATAAATGTGATTGCCGGCAATGGTCAGCCCACAGAGTCACAAGAATACTGGGAGGCAACCGTACAAATTGGTAAAACTAAATTACAGCATCAAGGGTTAACAGTTATGTGTGTATGATGAGTGTTTTCCCCCAATAGTATTCGGGATGAATATTCTGCAAAATTGTGTGGAAGAATTGATGTCTAAACTGCAGCAAAATTCAATTGCAACTCCTTCGCCTGACCACAAAGTGCTCCGAAACGAGAGCTGTAGCCTGGACCAGGCCTGAAACAGGGACACCAACGGAGGCATTGGCACATGCATGGTCTGAGGCAGGGACCGCGGCATAAACCGTGACAATGGCTATCCTCTTCTGGATCAGCAATGACCATTTAGGAGACCTGACTAAAGCTGGAAATTATTCAGCTTGTTGATCCCAGATTAAGGATAATCATTCTGAATGTGTCGGGGACGCCACAGTTAAAGTAGGGGAGAGTGTAGTGCTCCGAACAAGTGGACTTTGGATTGTGGATATTCACCCTATTGCTACTATACAAAGTTATCAACACCTTACTACCATGGTTTATGGTTTAAGATGAACAGTCCATCTTGTTCCTCAAGACAAACGTGTACCAGTTCTTCAGTGGAAATGATGATCTTAGCATAGAAGGAGGAGGAGGAGGAGAGAAAGCAGAGGCATTTTTCTCTCATTAGATCATTTTCTCTAATAAGAAATATTACAAAGTATCTTATATTGACTTTTACTATGAATTTATGCAAAATGTATTGAAAACATTTGTGACTATTTAAGTTCCAATCATAAACCTATAAACAAGTAACTCCTTACTGATATAATGTTGGTCAGCGGGTATGGAATGGGCTTACTCACTGACCCTGCTCTATTCACGGAAGGTAAGACTCCAATCCTCCAATCTTGGTATTTGAACCCTTTAGATGCCACAGTAAACACAAAGCCACCATAGGCAAAGTACACTACACAATCACATATTACTATTGCAGAATAGTGAGCAATCGATTGTGCCCTCTATTGGTAAAGTACCCTATGGGACTAAAAGTACAAGTAAATAAAAAATATGTAAAAATTAAAGAAGATAATAAAGGTTTAAAACAACCCTGTTTTACCAGTTTAGAAACAAAATAAAAAAAATAAAAAATAGTTGAATATAATTGGTATAGCCACTGTTATGGGAGTCTAAAATATCTCCCTGTTTTGTTTGTGTGGTGTCCAAATTATAAAAGTCTTCATAAAAGTCTGACTTATTAAAATATAGCATTTATATTGTATGATTGAACACAATAAGGTTTTCTGTACTGTATTTTTTAGCCCTTTGCTGACTTTGTGTATGGCAAAATACCTTGAAATAACTCTCTCAGTTATGAACTGTATGTTCTTGTTAGACATGGCCTGTTGATTTTTTTTTTTCTTCTATTGCATGTTTGCATATGTTTGCATTTTAATTGACTTTATGCTGCATCACTATTTGTGTATCAATATTCAAAATCAATAAAAATCTATTGTTTAAAAGAAAAAAGAGAAAAAAAAACAATGCCACAGTTGGATGAGAGGGAGTTATTTGTTTGTTTGTTTTTTCTTAGTGATTTTGCACCATAGAAAAAATTGGAATTAAATCATATATCCAAAAATATTACCATTAACAATGACTCTTTAGCCCACAAAAAATGAGTCCTCACTTAGGTACATAGATGGAGAAGAAAACTGAAGTTATTGGTAACAGAAAAAGTCGCTGCAGTGCAAATTTAAAAAATAAAAAAAGTTTTTCACAAACAATTTTTTATGGTTTCCCAGTACATTATATGGTGAATGATACAATTAAAAAAGGACAACTTCTCTCACAAAAACATGTCTGTGAAGATGAAAACTTACAAAAAATGGCTTTTAGAAAGTGGAGAGGTGAAAAAAACTTGAACAAAAACTACTGTGGCAGGAAGGGGTTAATAGCAAATAAAACATTATTCTAATACAATGGAAATATTTTTCCTGGAAAAGTAACCCAAAATATAACTGCATTAGGTTTGTTTTTTCCTTCCCACCTTTCAACATTTTTATTTTTCTGTGTACACAGCTGTACAAAGTTTTGCTTTTTTGTGGGACAAATTGTAAAATCTACTGTACCATATAATGTACTAAAAAACTGAAAAAAAATCCTTTGTGGAGTGAAACTGAAAAAAGAAACGAAATTGTGCAAGTTTTTTTGGTGGTGAAATGTTTGCTTTTATAGAGGTCATTATTTGGTAGAAATTATATTTTATTTTTCTGGGGGTCAGTATTAATCCCTATATTAAATGTATATATTAAGGGGGACATAGCAACCAATCAGAGCGCCCCTTTAATTTTTTGAGAGCTTTATATGAAATGAAAGGGGAACGCTGATTGATTGTTATGGGCAACAAGAAAAGTCTTAGACCAAGACAGTTTTCAGACATGTCCCCCTAACTCTTTTGATAATTTTTTACTCCAATTTTTGGAGGAGATGAAGGGTCCATAAAATAAATTATTTGTGTGCTGTGAATTTTCTTTTACAATTTTCACTGTGTGGGATAAATCAGGTTATATTTTAATAGATGAAACTTTTATGGTGTGGCGATACCAATTAAGCTTTTTATTTGTGAAATGGGAACATGTGTTGTTCTGACCTTTTGATTTTTGTTGTGTTTTATGTTTTTTAAAAATTTTTTTTTTTTACTTGTATTTTTATTCCCCATAGGATACAAAGTCAGATCACTTGTACACTTATGTATTGGAATACTAATGTATTACAAAATAACATTCAATTACGGCTCTCCTAGTACACCCTTTAGGCCTCCTGATGCCATTACAGCTGGTCAGCATCCAATGATTGTATCACAAGAGGTAAATTGGGAAGCAGAGTGGGACACCCCATCCCGCATAACTGTCTGGATACCAAAGTCACATTGCTGAGGCCAGGTGCCAACTGTAAATAACAGGCCAAGCTCCATACATTCTTTTCAACAGTACAAGATAAAGGTACATCAAATATCAAGAAGAGACTAAGGGCGACATGTCAGAAAAGAGGCGCTTCCACTGCAGTTTTAAGGTGCATTAAATGAGTGTATAATGCGCCTGAATAAATAAACCTGTCAAAAATCTGGCTTGTGGTGCCTTGTATAGCATATTTAATGCGCCTAATTTAGGAGTATACCAAAAATGTGCATAGCGTATCATTGCTAGCATATCTGATGCACCTACTATATGCGCATTCAAAAGTGTCATGCCTGGCATAAAATACGCCTATTTTTGTGTAAAACAGTTCCTTTATATAGAGAATATGGTGTGCAAAATACACCAAAAAATGGTGCAGCCTTAATGGGACATGTCGCCCTAACTGTTTTGTCAAGCAGATATACACCCCAGAAAATTTTAAAGATTTCACAGGATGGAGAGAACATGTGGATGAACGCGAAGGGCATTGGTAACTTTGGAACTTTGTTGAACTGTTCTGCCTAAACAAACATTTCTTTCTTGATCCCAAGTAATGATCAGACTGGATCAACATTTAACATTGGTAAAGAGTTTTTTCACCAGCCAAAAGAAAACCAAAAAACTCAATACACTCAATACAAAAAGCAAATTTTCTATGGCCAGCAAAGCAGAAATCATAAAGATAATGCACTTTCCCTCCTTGCTGTTCACGTTCTGGATGATCCAATGCAATAATTTAGCATCAGCTTCGAAATGGTAGCTGAAAAGAGAAAAATCCATAGGGAGTCAGTTATCAAAGAAAAAAAACCTTTGAATTGATACCTAAAAATGAAAACATTTCAGGATTTAGCAACAGTCTGAATGCAGATTTGATATCTGCTTTGCCCATAAGGGCACCAAAACCATATTTATGCAACAAAACAATAGCATCCCCAACAGATGCATATTTAACTGCTATCATTCAGTGTGAAGAACCTTTGGTATAAGATAAATGGTGAATAATTCTAATAGAATTAATCGTTTTATTCACAACAACTCCTAAAGGAGAGATTTTGAAGTACTTTAAAGGTGAATGTTAAAAAAGCCTATGTCTAATCGCTCCACTGACCTTTTATTCTCATCCTCAAGATGGAATAGCTCAAGTGACAATATTCACAATGTATTTTTTAACTATTTATTTCGCAGTTCTATGAGTGATGTACAGCACTATTAAATCAGTGCTGTAATGTGGGTACTAATTTTCAGCATTATTTTAGTGCTACTGTGTGGCTGATTTTTCTATAATTAATTTACTTCATGTAGCAGAAGATTTATGAGTAACAATCGTATGCTAGGCTTTGGCTGTCTTTAGTGTCAGACTGAGATGTCCGAGGCCCTGTCTTGGGCTGGCCAACAAGGGATCAGGGAAACCCCGCCACTTAGCCCCTGAGCATAGTGGGTCCCTGGCATGGTAAGGCTGGGGTTTGTTTTCAGGGAGGTAATCAGATAAAAACTCGGCAGAAAGCAAGAGGCAGACTGCAAGAGCAATGTGTAGTCATGTACAGTAGCTGTAGGGTGATCCCTAAGAATCAACCCCACTGGTGTGCCCCAAGAATCAACCACACTGTTGGATCCCAAGAATCAACTCCACTGTTTAGCCCCAAGAATAAACTTCACTGGTGTGCCCCAAGAATAAGCCCCACTGGTGGACTCCAATAATCATTTGCAATGGTGCACCCCAAGAATCAACTCCACTGTTTAGCACTAAGAATCAACTCCAGTGGTGGGCCTCAAGAATTAACTCCACTGGTGTGCCAAAATAAATGACTCCACTGGTTAGCCCCAAGAATCAACTCCAGACACCCCAGTCTAACAGTGATGGAACATTGGCGCCCACTAGTGAAGTTGATTCATTGAGCCCACCAGTGGAGATTATTCTTGGGGCCCAAACTACATCTACGGTGCATGACTGAACATATTGTTCATGCACTCTGCCTCTTGTTTTCTGCATTTTTTTCTGTCTTTCTCCTTTAAAAGCATCCCCAGACCTTCCATATCTATGGGCCAACAATGCCCAGGGGGGCCAATCCCAGACTGGCACTGGTTGCCTGTAAATTAATTGGCATATGCTACATCCTGGGTACCTGATTAAGGATACAATGAAGGATATAATTATTTGATCCCTTGCTGATTGTGTGAGTTTGCCCACTGACAAAGACATGAATAGTCTATAATTTTAAGGGTAGGTTAATTTTAACATTGAGAAATAGAACATAAAATTCAGAAAATCACATTTTATAAATTATATAAATTGATTTGCATTTTGCTGAGGGAAATAAGTATTTGATCCCCTACCAACCATTACGAGTTCTGGCTCCTACAGACTAGTTAGACGCTCCTATTCAACTCGTTACCTGTATTAAAAACAGCTGTCTTAAATATTCCCCTTTGTAAAAGACTCCTGTCCACAGACTCAAATAATCAGTCAGACTCTAACCTCTACAACATGGGCAAGACCAAAGAACTTTCTAAGGGTGTCAGGGACAAGATCATAGACCTGCACAAAGCTGGAATTGGCTACAAAACCATAATTAAGGCGCTGGGTGAGAAGGAGACAATTGTTGGTGCAATAGTAAGAAAATGAAAGAAATACAAAATGACTGTCAATCAACATTGATCTCGGGCACCATGCAAAATCTCACCTCGTGGGGTGTCCTTGGTCATGAGGAAGGTGAGAGACCAGCCTAAAGCTACACAGAGGGAACTTGTTAATGATCTCAAGGCAGCTGGGACCACAGTCACCAAGAAAACCATTGGTAACACATTACGCCGTATTGGTTTAAAATCCTGCATTGCCCGCAAAGTCCCCCTGCTTAAGAAGGCACATGTGCAAGCCCGTCTGACATGTACCAATGGGCACCTGGATGATTCTGTTAGTGATTGGGAAAGGGTGCTGTGTCAGATGAGACAAAAATTAAGCTATTTGGCATTTACTGAACTCACCATGTTTGGAGGAAGAGAAATGCTGCCTATGACCCAAAGAATACCATCCCCACTGTCAAGTGTGGAGGTGGAAACATTATGTTTTGAGGGTGTTTCTCTGCTAAGGGCACAGGACTGCTTCACCGCATCAGTGAGAGAATGAATGGAATCATGTACCATAAAATTCTGAGTGACAACCTCCTTCCCTCCACCAGGACATTCAAAATGGGTCATGGCTGGGTCTTCCAGCTAGACAATGACCCAAAACATACAGTCAAGGCAACAGAGGAGTGGCTCAGAAAGAAGCACATTAAGGTCATTGAGTGGCCTAGTCAGTCTCCAGACCTTAATAAAAAAAAAAAAACTTATGAAGGGAGTTGAAGCTCCGAGTTGTCAAGCAACAGCCTCAAAATCTTAATGATTTATAGATGATCTGCAAAGAGGAGTGGATCAAAATTCCTCCTGACGAGTGCGCAAACCTCATCATCAACTGCAAAAAAGTCTGACTGCTGTGCTTGCCAACAAGGGTTTTGCCACCAAGTATTATGTCTTGTTTGCCAGAGGGATCAAATTCTTATTTCTCACTGCAAAATGCAAATAAATTTATATAATATATGCAATGTGATTCTCTGGATTTTATTTTGGATATTCTATCTCTCAATGTTAAAATTAAACTACCCTTAAAATTATAGACTGTTCATGTTTTTGTCAGTGGACAAACTTACACAATCAGCAAGAGATCAAATAATTTTTTCTTTCACTGTATGTTTACGTCACATTTAACGTGTACGCTAGGAAAGCTTCCAGTGCACATGCTACACATGTTCATAGGGTTAAATAGTGCAAAGGAGACCAAAAGTTAGTCGTTTTGGCCCCCATCTGGCCACACCTGTATTCTACACCTGTATATTACTACAAAAAAAAAAACAGAATAGCAAAGTATAGTACACTATTCCATACAAAGACATCCAGTAAAATTGTAAACGTCAAGCATATATAGTGAGTACCTTTACAATGGGACTCTATTGGTGACAGATGCAATGGTTTGGCGGTCATAGGTGTGCAGATATTTTATAGCATGTATGGTAAACAGAAGCCAAAAACACGAGAACATAGGCTAAGGAAACATTGTCTGTTTCTGGGTGTCTGAAGCAGTAAATACTCTGTATGGTCTGGGTGTATAGTTTATGCCCTATATGGTCTAGGCATTTAGAATCTGTTTGGATTTGTTATTTATGATGTGTATGTCTAATATGTATTCTCTGTATTGCTTTGCTCTGTGTATTCTGTACAGCCCTAGAATTTATTGCGTAGTTTTGTTTGCACATCGCATAGCACTGATATGTGTGAAATATTGTATGGGCACTGTTTGGCACATAATGACACACTGTACACCAGGGCCGTCTCTTCCATTGGGCCAGGTAGGCCATTGCCCGGGGGCCCCACGATCTCAGGGGGCCCTCCCCGGCAGCCGCCTACCCTGCCCAGTGGAGCGACAGCCGGGATTCGGGCCGCAGCGCCGGCTCGGAGCGTCGCCGCAGGAGGCTGGGGTTTCCCCCTGGCGGGCCCCGAGTACCGTCGCCGGCCTGTGGCGTAGGTCCCCCTTCATCCCACGGCTGCATGGCCGGGTCACAGACCCAGCCATGTAGCCATCACGGCCGCCGCCTGCACCGCGCGGTGCAGGCAGCAGCCGAGGCTGAACATCTGGGATCTATTGATCCCGTCTGTTCAGCTCCCAGGAGGCCGCGGGGCAGGCGCGCGATTTGATGATGTCATCGGGGGCCTGCTCCGGGGGCCCTGCAGTCTGCTGGTAAACGGCCCCCGGTTTCCCGGGACGAGAAAAGAAGAGGGGGGGGAAATAAAGGGAAAAGAAAGGGATTTTTATTTTTTTTTTTAAAATTTACTCCCCCTGCCTGGCTATATCCCCTTTGCCCTCCCTTTCCCCATATACCCTGCCTCCCAAATTTTCCCCGGGCCTCCCAAACCCATTTTCCCTGTTCCCCCTGGCTATATACCCTCCCTTTGCCCCCCAATTACCCTGCCTCCCCCATTTCCCCTCCCCTGCCGGGGCCCCCCAAAATATCCCCTCCCTTCCCCACCCATTTTACCCTGCCCGCCAAATTTACCCTGCCTGCCTGCCACCCATATACCCTGCCCCCATAAAACCCTTTCCCCCTGCCTGCCCCCCATATCCCTTCCCAAACCCATTTTACCTTCCCACCCTATACCCGGGCCTGCCCTTTAAAACCCTGCTCCCCTTAACCCTGCCTGCCCCCCATTTTAACCCTCCCTGCCCCCCCAATTCCCTGCCTGGGGCCTGCCCCATATCCCCGGGCCTCCCCATAAAACCCTGCCTGCCTGCCCCCCCATATCCCCTGCCTGCCTGCCACCCAAAAATCCCCTCCCTCCCCATTACCGGGGCCTCCCATTTTTCCCCTGCTGCCCAATACCCTCCCTGCCTGCCACCATATACCCTGCCTCCCCAAATATCCCTTCCCTGCCTGCCACCCATATACCCCCTTCCCCTTTTATCCCCTGCCGGGCCCATATCCCCTGCCTGCCTTTTTTCCCCCCTTTTGCCTCCCTCCCCCAAAATTATACCCTCCCCTGTGCAACCCTTTTTACCCTGCCCCCCCAATTCCCTCCCTTTGCCTGCCCCCCATATCCCCTTGCCTCCCCATATCCCCCTCCCTCCCCTTATACCCTGCCTGCTGCCCCCCCCTTTATACCCGGGCCTGCCCAATCCCCTTTGCCTGCCGGGCCACCCTTTTAAAACCCCTCCCCTCCCACCCATATACCCTGCCTGCCCCCCCCATATACCCGGGCCTCCCCGCCCCCTTTTTTCCCTCCCCTTTGCCTGCCCCCCATATCCCCTCCCCTCCCCAAATCCCCTTTCCCCCTTCCCCCTATACCCTCCCCTTGGGCCTTTCCCCAACCCATAAAACCCTGCCTGCCCATATACCCTGCCTGCCTGCCACCCCCCTTCCCTGCCTGCCCTTATACCCTGCCTTTCCCCCATTTTTCCTGCCTCCCGGCCACCATTACCCTGCCTGCCCTCCCCACCCATAAAACCCTGCCTGCCACCCATTTTCCCCTGCCTGCCCTTTTCCCCTGCCTGCCTCCCAAACCCATATCCCCTGCCTGCCCATATACCTCCCTGCCCCCCATATCCCCGGCCCCCCAACCCAAATACCCTCCCCTGCCTGCCCTTCCCCTGCCGGGCCCATTTTCCCTGCCCTGCCGGGCCCATTTTCCCTCCCCTCCCTGGCCTTTAATCATGCCCCCCCTGCTTCCCTTTTTCCCCGGCCCTGCCGGGCCCTTTATACCCTCCCCTGCCTGGCCAAAATTTCACTGCCCGGGCCTCCCCAATTTACCTCCCCTGCCGGGCCCTTATCCCCTTTGCCCTCCCTCCCCATTTTTCATTTCCCCCTGCCGGGCCCATTTTAAACTGCCCGGGCCTGGCTTTTTATACCCCCCCTTTCCCCTTTGCCCATAAAATGCCCTGATGGCTATAAAATTTCCCTGTCCCCTTTTTATACTGCCCCCCTGGAAATTTCGGTCCTCCCTGGCAAATAAAAGGGCCCGGGCCTCCCCAAAATTATTTTAAAAATTTTTTTGCATTAATTCTCAGGGAGGGGAGTTGGGCCCCGGGGGAAAAGGGGTTTTTTGGTGGAAAGGAAAAGGGAAAAAAAAAAAAAAAACAAAAAATGAAACGCCCTTGAAAAAGGACGGGGAGGTCCCCGGTGGGGTCCCTAGTTGTCGGGGGTTTTAATTTTGCTACAATATTCGATTATTTGCTGTGGGTTTGTAATGTAATAGTGACCTGGGGTTGGTAATGTTTATATTTGTTTTTTTTGAGTATTTTTATTTTTTTTGGGTTGGGGGGGGGGGGGGGGCGTTTTTTTTAGGGGGGGAGGGGAGGGGGGCCCCCAAAGTACACCTCTTCCCCAGGGGCCCATAGTGCCTTTTAAGACGGGCCCTGCGTCCCCTGTTGATTTTGGAAACATTTTTATTTTTAAAAAATTGTGTGGGGGGTTTCTTTTTTATTTTGTTTAAATTAAAAAAACATTTATTGCCCTGCAATTTTTTTGGATTTGGGATTACTCTTTTTTTTTAAAATTTTAAAATTTGTTTTTTTGGGTAGGGGGAAAACCCTTGAATGATTATAATCTGTTATGTCATTTGATTAAAACAAAAATTCCCTCTTTTTCCATTTTTTTTTAAAAATAACCAAAAAAACCCCCATTACTGTCTGCTTTTTTTCTTTTATTCTTATGTGGTGAGGAGAGATAGTGGAATGAAAAATCAAGTAAATTCAACCAAGGGAAAATAAAATTATGGGGAAATGAAAAAAAAAAATTTAAAGATATATGGGGAGCCCTTTGAAAGTTTTCATTTTTTAAAAATTTAAAAAAAGGCCCCCCCCCAGTTTGGGCGATTCTTATTATAAGACAGGTACACAGTCGAAAAAAATGACTGAAACCAAGACACAAAATTATTTGAAGATTCAAAAAAGGTAAAAAACAATCACAAAATTAAAAAGATCCCTAACAAAAAGCATATCATATTAAAAGAACCAGATATAGAAATCCAACAGAAGTCTGCACATCTAATATTGGTAACCAGGAAATAGGGGTTTATACCACAATACTAATATTACAAGGACTAGACAGCATATGCTTACAAAGAAGATAATGTACCCTTTCCTCAATATGCAGGATGCATCAATTAATAACATAAGCTTAAGCAGAAATATAGAAAATTCACCATAATCTGTGTAAAAAAAACCACACATAGCAAAAGCAGTTCCAGGAGGCAGCTGAAATGTCCTTGGGCAAAATTCAGAAATCCAACTGTCTCTTATCTTTATCCAATTGTTTTTTAAAATCAAAGTTTATTTAAAACCAAACTGCCCCTTGAAAGCCCAAAAAATCTAAACCCTCCACCCGGAACCCGTCTGC